>OMNZ01071498.1:0-29167 GCA_900303255.1 Lesueurigobius sanzi | reverse complement strand
GCCCAGTACTAAACCTACAGCATAAGCAAGGCTGCTATAGGAGCTAAAACACTGGGGGAAGTACGGCACATTGAGCCCTATCCTCTTGTTTTCCTTATTGTATATTTTTTGTTGCAATATTTAGGTCTAACCTGCACATTTTCCTTCTGTTCATTGCTATTCACATTGTGTCCTCTTTTTCTGTTCCCCCTCGGTGGAGAGTTGGTCCTGGTGAGGACCAGAGCAACTGCCGCCACCGTGTGACAGGACAGCATTCGTGGTTCTGGACGGTGTTGGCCACGCCTACCCCTCGTGTTGGCCACGCCTACCCCTGGTGTTGAACACTGCTGCAGGACTCCAATCCACCCGGGGACGTTTACCAGTTGAAATTTCTTCTGCAACTCTTGCTGAACATTGCTATTGGATTCTGGTCGACCTAAATTCTCCACTAGCCCATCCGTCCAAGAGAAATGGATCTTTCCTTTAAATTGGTTTTCTCCGAGGTTTCCTCAATTTTTTTTACCATGTGATTTCTGGTTTTTTGGGGGTTTTTCCTCGCCGTAGAGGAAGGTCTAAGGATGGGGGATACTCTAAGCTTGTTATTCTAAGTGATTTACTTATTCACGGGACATTACATCTGGTCCAGACATTTCATTCGTGTGTGACATTCTATTCGTGTGTGAATTAATTTTGATCATTATTGATGTCTGATATTGATTTGTTTTTGTCTATACCGACCTTTGAGATGACTTCTGTTATGATATTGGGCGTTACAAAAATAAATTGATTGATTGATTGATTGATTTAACCGCCAACTGTTTTTAGCCATAGAGAACAACAGATAAATGTTTTACCAGTTCCTCTCACATCTCCAAGTTGGACCTAAACGTTCACCCACTTTATTTCTGATATCCATTGTTATTATTATTACTTTTTTAATAATATATATTTAAGAATGTTGTTGATGTTTCCCTAATTTAAGTGTAAAAAACTAGTTACTTCAACCAAGGGCAAATATGTATTAGCTTTTAGGGACTCTACAGAAGTTAAAATATAAAAAATAATATATTTTCCACCCCCTACATGCTCCAGCAATGTCCCTCTGTACTGTGAGCCCACACCTATCCCACTCAATTGCCGCTATAAGCCTGCACTGTCGCTCTAAAGTTGCGTGTTCGGGCCAAGTCAGCAGTCATTCACCAGCTTAACATGGAGACTGCAGTTACGCGGACGGCCAGAGGTGGCAGTCACGAGTATGAAAATGGACAACCTCCAGTGAGTCCCTTTAAGAAAATTGTACTTAATTTTAGATTTCTTTTGCCGTGTAGGCCTACTTGTTATTTTGCAGCGATATTCAACATTTGAGGGACATTTGAGGGAAATTTGGCACAAAACACTCCTGTTCAAAGGCAAAATGAAAAAGAAAGCTTAAAGCTAAAAGAATGAACTCTTATTTGAAAGAATAATTGTAAAATATGCATTTTTGGAGTTGTTTCTTTATAGATGTTAACTACTGTATGTATATTTATGTATATATTATCAGTGTGCAAAATGTAAATTGTGCCTTTTCGGTCTTGTACCATATGAACATTTGTTATTCCTTGACGTTGCATTTCATTAAAACTGACCAAAATAATTGAACTAAGTAACTAAAACCCAGAACATTTGACACAGCACTGCCTAGTCTGACTCTACAGTGTACTGTCATTATGCACCAGCCACAGGTGCTGCGTTTCTAATAAAACGGCATGTCATCGATACACAGTCGGAAATTCCATTCTTGTCAATCCACTTCAGACACCTGCACTTTACCGCTAAACCCAAAAGCATGTAGCAAACATGAAAACGAGCTAAAGGCAGTCATTACACCCCACTAACAATGTGATATGAAGGAGCTGCTAAGGCGAACCAAATGTGGGCGGACATTTTGAAAGCAGGCCTTGTTGAAAGCGGAGGTGATGGAGAAAACAGGTGGAATCTAATGGCTCTGACCTCAGTATTTCTGAGGGAACATGAGCTGCTTTCAGCACGCTGCAAAACACTATAATTCAATAAAATACCCAGATTTAATATTTTTATGTAATCATTCTGTGACTTTGTTGTGACTTCAGAAATCATATGACATTCACGCTGATGAATATCCCAAGAATCTTCCAAGTCTGGGAATTTCAATGGAATCCGAGGGTCACAACTGGAGAATAGTGGTTTTACTGTTCATAACACCAAGGGCTGGTAAATTTACGGCTATTTCATGGCTTTTTTGGACCTTTTTGACAGCATGTTCAACTGTTTGTTTTTGGTAGATCTATTTTATAAAAACTGAAACAAACAGAGACCATTTTCTATCAAATTAATAATATATTTTGTCAGATTTTGACAGTAAAAGACGACCATGACAGTAAAATGTCCTTTTGTGGTGAAAATCTGATGAAAAGGGTAATAATGAGGTTTTGCAGCTTTAAAGGGTGACAAGGACGCAGATGGTAGAGCGAGGGTCTGGGGTTAGTACCGGATCTCAAAGGTGCACTCTGTCAAGACACCACCCACCTTGCCTTACTATAGGTACAAAAGTTATATAAAAAGGAATGTAAAGTAGTGGTAGAGTCCTGAATAACGCATGTAGAGTCTTCAAAATTTCACATGACTCGTTGTGAATTCAAATCATCACCTTCAGAACAAAGCATATCTTTTAAATGTCTATCAACTATTGCTTTAAACTTAGACTTTTAGATATTTCCAATTTCCTTTTAATCCAAATATCGAGTCGCACCTGGAGGTTGGCATGACTTATGTCCAGACTGACTTCCTGTTTGAAACAACAGACCTGGCAAAGGATGTGAAAGCTTTTTTTTTAAACTTGAGACCAGTATTTTTCACCCCGCATTTGTCCATAAACACTCTCATCCTGCCTATGCAAATGAGATGAACTTAAGATTCACAATCATGAAAGCTGCTGAAAACAAAAACTGCTTTGAAGTGCAGAAATTTGAACTGGTGCTTCCTCTCTCTGGCCGTCTTCCTGCCTCTCAGACCTGAGTATTTTTATCCTATGGTTGGTGTGAGATCCAGCAGATCAAGGCGAACAGGCCCACATTGATGTCCGTGCCAATGCTAAGTACGCAATTGTCAGTGCGCAGATGTTTAGAGAAGACACAAGGTAGTGATTTGCTATTAGCATGTAGCTTAAAGAAACAATTGTTTACAGAAGGGCTCATTTAAGAGATCAGGTCGATGCTGATTTCAGTGGACAGCGGAGGCAGGACAATTGGAAAAACATGGATGTGTAAAGCAGACAATGAAATAACTACAGTCACACTTTGGGACCACAAAAGCAAAGAAGCATCTGTAGATAGAAGCGAAATGTCTCAAATCAATCAAGTCAGTACAGATGATTCAAGCTTTGCTCAACTTTGCAAGAGCCAGATCAAGTGTATCAGTCTGAGTTGAGTTTTCCACAATATCAATCTGGGATTTCTACCAACAAATCCGTTCAGAGAAAGGAGTGAAATTTATCAGAATACTTCGAGCCGGTTGGGTACCGGTACATCCGGTAGGTAACAATGCAAAAAGTGTCGATCGCTGTTGTTCTTTCAAAAAGTAATAATCTGCACTTCTTGCGTTCGAAACACCTGGGTATCCCACATGCAGTTGTGGCCAAACATTTGTCAGAGTATGTAAACATATGCATTTCATAGAATATGAAGGATAACACAAAAACATTTATTTCACTCATTGTTAGTGGTTGCGTGAAGCCATTTATTGTCAAAAAAACCTGTTTGTTTACGCTTTTTGATGTCCCTGATCAAAAGTTTACATATTATGCATCTTGAAACAAACATCAGTCCAATTTTGTCAGAGAGTCCTGTATTTCAGCTGCAGTGAGTTTTTCTTTGCTCCTGAACAGTTTTCCTGGCAGTTGTTGAAGGTCATGTAAATGTTAGATCAGGGACATTTGAGTAGTTTCTGTTTCATTATGATTGAATGAGGGTATGTAGATGTTTGGCCACAACTGTAAGTACTAGAAACATTTACAGCAGGGATGCCAAAGCTGTGTGAACGTAAAACACTATTCCAGGTCAGTTTTTGACAAAGGAACAACGTTAGCACATGGTTTACAGCTCAAAAAAGTCATGATTTTGTGTGATATGTCGCCTTAAAGATTCAAATTCCTGACTGCATATGTGCTAGAGCTTGACGTTGTAGTGATGGGTTTTATGGTATATCTTTAGGATCTAAAGTTGGCCAAAGGAATTTTAATAAGCTATGCATCCTATACTGCTGTTGGACACACCTTTTGATTCCAATGGCTAATACGCACAGTGGGACTATTTTACCCTTTGAAATGCCTTGTGTAAATAAAAAATTGTACTGCAATTAAATTAAAGAACTGCTTTGCCAAGGAAGTTTTAGTGCAAAACCCTTTCACTCGTGCTTCCTGCCATCATGCCCGTATGCTGTGTCTTATGTTTTATTCAGAGTAAATCTGTGTAAAATTGCATTCAAAACACCAAAAATTGAGAGCCGTTCAAAAAACAAAAAAGCCAACTCGGTCGCGTCAACATCATACTTTATCATTCTCGGCCTTAAGACGTGCGCCACTATTAGAACTAGTCATTTTCTGATGACTCAAGTGTCCGCCAACCCACAATTTTAGCAACGCAAAACGAAGACTTCCAAAGTTGAAACCGTGACCTAAACCGTTGGCCGGCGCGACGTCCCATAAAAGCAAAAAATAACCCGAGTCCTGATTGTTTTGGGCTGGTGTGGAGGGAGAACAAAGCAGCGGTGTATGCCACAAACGCAGGCTGTAATCTCCCCTCTGCTTATGGGGCAGCTTTCTTGTTCTGCCCCCAAAAACATGCAACATCCACAAAAAAAAAAAAAAAAGACACTGGGTTTGAGCTGGCCATTTCAAAAAAGAGGCCCGATTGTAAGCACGAATAGGTGGGTTTTGACTGTGCTGTGATTGATTGGAGTTTTAAGCACAAGAGTGGAACTGGGATGACTGCCCATAGGTAATTACTGTTTTGTGGCAACAACCGAGAAGCCAAGGGAGAGTTTTCAGATCTGAAGGGGATTTAGAGGCTAGGCAGCACTTGGAAAAAATGTCCCGGCTAGTCAAAAACATGTAGCCTTATTGTGAATTGTTTATCTAAAGCAGTTTATAAGGCGAGACACAGCAGGTAAAAATAGAGCCTATACATTTAATAATGCATTGGTTTTAGATAGGGCTTTACTGGACACTCAAAGACGATTTACGTGACATTATTCATTCACTCCATACTTGGTGGTGGTCAGACTGACAGAAGTGAGGCTGCCAATCTGCCCCATCGGCCCCTCCCACCACCATCAACACTCACACACTACATTCAGACAGGCTTCCTGGTCACTGTCCTGGCGTCCCATCCAAGTACTGACCAGGCCCTGCCCTGCTAAGCTTCCCAGATCTGCCGGGATCAGGCAGAGCAAAGGCGGTATGGCTTTCAAATTTTTCATGCAGTGGTCAATTTTGGGATTTGTGGCTAGTTAACTTAGTTTTAATGTCAAAGTAAAAAAAAAACTCATCAAGTCACTACAACATGGCTGCGCTCCGCCGTGTTTCCCATGCGTATCCTTTCACAAATACTGTTTGGCTCATGAAGAAAGAGAAATCCCCCCCACAAAACTCTGCAACCCAAATATGATCATTTACACTGTGGGAGAAGGCGTGTTTTCTCAAAATTAGTTTTTCTTTACACTCCTGCAACCAAATTTTCACTTCAGTAGCTCCTACAGACACAACATTTTCTAGACTTCTACTTAACTATATATTTTATCTTTTTTTTTTCAGAAGGATTTATCTATATCTATCTCCTGACTGATTTATTGAGCTTTGAACCACAAAAAACAAGACAAACTGATCTTTTCACTAATAACAAGCTTAATCAAAAACAAAAACAAAAGATATCAGAAATCACCTCGGAAGATAACTTTGAAACTAATATATCAACAAAATAATTGTCATTAGTTTACGGCATCGCAAATTCATCTCCAGGTGCAAAGATCAGTTAGCTGCTAGCATGGGAAAGCGGAGAGCTAGTTTGGAAAGCTATGCCTGAGCGGTAATGGCACTTTTACAGAGGTTGGACCTGGAGGTCAACGCAGCATCATGGACACCACTGGTCACAAAAATGTACTTCTGTAGCTCTAAAGTTTCACCCATTTAGCGCAGAAGGAGGTAAACAGAAGCTATACACTGCAAAAAAAAAAAAAAGTGGAATGTTGTTTATTAGTTGAAATTACTTTCTTACTGATTTAGATGGACATGAAGATGGTCTCCAAGTGAAGCTTTTTTAAATAGCCTTGTGTATGAATTGTGCTCAATCCTGCATAATTGAGGCTTAAAAACATTATTGATGTTTAATGTTTCTTAAATTGTGAAATAATGTAAAGAGCCAAGTGTAAGGGATGAGAGACTGGGTGGATCAGGATTTTAAATAATAATAATAATAATGGCTTACACTTGTATTGTGCTTTTCAAGCCTGATTTACCAAGCTTCTCAAAGCGCTAGCTGTAGACATTATTCATTCACCCCATACTCAGTGGTAATGGAAGCGAGGCTGCCATTCTGCGCCATCGGCCCCTCCACCACCACCAACCATTCACTCTCTCGCTCTCATTCATTCTGGCCTATTGTACATGTTTTTAGTGCAGGGGAAAACCGGAGCACTTGGAGGAAACCTACGCAGACACGAGGAGAAAGTGCAAACTCTCAAATCTTGGACTTTGTTACTGTGAACCACGATAATGGAAATGTTATGTCATAACATTGTGAAAACTAGCTTTCACTTTCAGTCAAAGGCATGGTAGCAAATCTATGGTGCTGTGATGGACACACTTTGAGTGCAGGACTGCCCAGAACGTGTCTGGTGATGGAAAAATAGCTTTAAAAATGTCGAGGACAGTTTCATGTTCAATCTAAAATACATAAAGTAAAGGAAATACAGATCGTAGCGCTTCAGCTGTTAGAAGAACATTGGTCACATATTTTTTTTTAAAGGTTTATAACGAGGAATAGATTGGAAATGTCACTGTTGGCGTGTCGGAAACAGCGTCATATCAATCACGGGAAATTCTATATTGTTATAACTTCACTATATACATGTACTTTAAATTCAAATCTAACCTCTAATTGCCCAAACTGTATCAATTCAATTAAAGTAATTTTAGCTAAAGCCCTGTTCCTTTGTTGCAGTGTATATAAAGTGTGTATACCAAAATAGGAGCATACACATTTTACAAAGCCAGATCCCTTGAATGTGATTAAATAAAGGTGCATTGAGTTCTGGACATTGTCAATTAAGAGTGTTTTTCCATTTTCTTAAAGCAGGTCTGTTTCAATTTTATTAGCCTTCATAGTGGTTCAATATATTTTTCACTGTGCTCAAAGGAAAGCACTAAAACACGGCTTACATGAGAAATAGCATACAGTACAACTTTAGGCCCCAACATATAAAGCAGTAATGGGGTGTTAGGCACGTCAAATGAGGAAAACGTATGGGGCTTTGAGGTTTACAGACAAGTCCAGTGGGAAATTATGAACAGAAGAAATAAAGTATATCTAAGTGATGACCAAATTAAACAAATGTTCCTCTGAAAGCAGTACATTGTGCTCTCAGCCACTGGAAGAACAGGAAGGAAACAGGTTTCTTTGCCCATTAGAGCAAACTGTTCCAGCCACTCCCCAAACTTGGACTAACGCTACGTTCCATCTCGGCGGTGGTAATTTCTGAACTTCGACCAGAAAATTTCTACTGGAACGCGCACCAACTTGTAATGCTGACTCGGAAACTCGGGTTGGATCTCTTATGCCCATTTTAGAGGATACAACATGGCGGCGCACACTGTGTGGATAAATAAAAACACTCGACAGTTGTCCTCTGTTGCCCGTCAGCGGTCTGTCACTAAGCTCCAACGCTGCTGTTGCGCCTCAGCAGTTATGAAGGGGAAAGGGAATGTTATTTGTATAGCGCTTTTCATATGACACAGTCACAAAGCGCTTCACACATGAAAGGGAGGGGGCTCATTCACTCCATGCTGATGGTGGTAAGCTACTATTGTAGCCAGTTTCCCCTGGGGTAGACTGACAGAAGCGAGGCTGCTCACATCTGCGCCAACGGTCCCTCCGACCACCACCAACCACTCACACATAGGCATTGGGTGAAGTGTCTTGCCCAAGGACACAACGGCAGTCTGCACCTGCAGGAGCCGGGATTCAAACCCCCGACCTTCCGATCATGAGACGACCCGCTCTACTATCTGTGCCACTGTCGCCCCTGATTTAGACCAGAAATGATCTTTGGTGCTAATGTTGCTAACGTCCACCGCAGGCTACTGACAACAAGAGCTAACTGCGCTCTCTAAATGATATGTAACATTATTTATGAAATCTCTTTCCATTCAAAATAATGCTATGCTTCATGCTACATGCTACCAGCTAGTTTCAAGTGCTGTGTCAAGGAAGACAGATACTTGGTTGTCTATCCTCAAACAAATTCTCCTCAAAATTTTGCTCGAAAAATAGTCATTTATAGAATTCATTAGCCTACCTTTCTGTTCTGTTATAGTAAACCAATCCCCGTTAAAGTACTGTCACCAAAAAAGGACAACAGTTGGAAAGACCAATTTACCTGTTCATAAACTATATCAGCAGATTTCAGATTGATGTTCTGGTAGATTATTTGATACAGTAAAAAAACAAAACTGTTTCAACTAGCAGGAGTTACAGTATAAGTTGGTCTTACCTTCTTCACCTCATCACCTTTGTCTACCTTCAATGTCCTTTGAGCTGTTTTTAGCCTTTGCATCAAATTCCCTTCATCGAGGACCTCTGTGGTTTTCTCCTGGCAGCTGCTGGCCTCTATATTCCCCCTCCACTGCCCGTGACTGTGACGTGAAGCCCATTTGAAACTAAATCAATCTCACATGAGGAGGAGCGGGGCGAAAAGAATTCTGCTTTGGGACAAAACAACTGGATGTTTGCACACTTTTGATGCCGCGCTAACTGCTATTACCCACCGATTTCTCCTTTCCGGGCTTCCAAATCTCCCTGAAATCCTTAAAAGTGGGGGAGGCGGGCTTTGTTTGAGGCACCTGACCTAGTTTCGGTGGAGAATGTTAGCGCACGTTTAGCCCATTGTTTATACAAGTGTGAGAAAGCGAGAGTGGCGGAGTTAGGAGCATTAGCTGAACAGGATATGTGTGTGTGTGCGTGCCATGTGTTGTCCAGCTGTGGGAAAAACGGGGCACAGTATGAATACAGACATCCTTCTTACCGGCTTTCCTTTGAGATCAACTACAGGCGCCGGAGTTTTTCACCGAGAAAGGTCGTGCTAGGCCTGAGAAAGAGAGCTAATTAAAGCCATAAGTCAACTGTCGCTTCGGAGGATAAAAGGTGAGAAAAAACAGTGACTTTTACTACGCGCTGTATAGGTGGATGCTATGTTTCGATTTTGGTCAACACGACAGCACAAGGGGCAGTATTCCCTAATGTAGAAATGTGAAACCGGTTTGTCTGGCTAAGCTAACATTTAGGCTAAGTAGGCTGTATGACATCAGCAGGTGGAGATGAGTATTTTTTATTTGTTTCTTGAGTAGAAGGTCTATTGAATATTTTAGGCATATTCAATTATATATACCAATGAAACAAGCCGCGGTGTTTCATGCCAAGTTAAGGCAACATTTTGGACAATTATTCTTCAAGGGCATAATAGGGCTTGGTGTTTATTTTATTGCCCGATCAACACTACTGACCGCCAAATTGTAAAGCAACCTTGAGTACCGAGAAAAGCTGATGTAGTCATTATCAAAGAGATTAGCCCAGTAGTGCTGCTTCCACCATGGCCTCCTCCAGTCCCCTCGTGCAGGTTAATGCTTGACTTGACTTTGTAGTCTTTTGTAAAGCTCCACAGCTGCCCCAGTCTGAACCCTCCGCTGTCTGATGGCCTAATGACCCACATGTCCCGCTCTTGAGTCTCTCTCTCTTATCATGCTCTGGAGTTTCTTTGAAGTGTGTAGAGTAAGTGCCTTGAAATAAACTTTTTCACCCACCTGTATAAAGTAATTTCTACTTAATAATTTCTTACGCAAATTTGTAGCTATTTTTTGGAAAATGTTTAAAATCTTATAATAAACTTTTGAAGCATACACTGTAAAAAGTGTAAAAAATGGCATAAGCGGTTCCATCGGCCGTTTTATGTTCAGCCAACAAACTTAATTTAATGTCTTGTTACTCCATAATAAAGAGTTCATGTTGGCTGAACACAACTCGGCCGATGGAACCACTTACGCCATTTTTTTTATTTCCTATGGAAGCAACACTTTTTACCCTGAAAAGTCACCCAGCAAGTTGGGAAAAACCAAATAGAGGGGCCAAATAACATGGAATCGGGGGCCACAACACTTTAAATAATCACAGAGCAAGATTCTAGAAAGCCAAGCAAATAAAACTCTATAGTACACCGTGGCTACCTGCAACCAGGCATGTACAGACGCAATTTCTATAGCTTGTTCTTATCTTATTACGTAACATAAACACAGACAGTGTCGTAAAAGTTCTCATGTCACTGTCTGCCTCCTAAAACGTAACAGCCACATACTTTTGTAGACTTTACGCCAGTGTTTTCTGAAAAGACGTGTCCCGATTTTGCCTGAGGGTGAAATGAATGCAGTAATGGCCTCCTTCCTGCAGGTGTCTCCATAAAAATAATGCATTTGTGATCCAGGTGTCATTCTGTTATTGTCCATTTAAATGTTACAGTTTGGGAACTTCACTGTTTTTTTTTAAATACATGAGGTAAAGGGAAAAATATGTGAACTCAATAAAAAGCATGTTGTGATTAAGCATTTACCGATAGAGGGTTGTTGGTTCAAATCTTATCTGAACACTTAAATATCAAATGTCAAGTGATAATCAAATATAATAGACAGATTTTTATATTTACATAGAGAAATTGTAAGATTTGATGGGATATATTGTACTGATCTCAAAGTTAGCTCCAAGTGTGCACCCTTTGAACTCCTTGAAGAAAAGATAATTGAAAAATAAAATACCTTTGAATTACAATGTACATTCTTCATTATTTGTTGATTTCAAATTAGGTTCTAGCAGTTTACAAAATATATCTAATTTGTTATTAGTAGAGGGTGTGATCAGCGGGAGACCATAAATTGGCAGGAATTCTAGCGATTAGTGTCTGGGCCCATAGCATGTGGCGAGGCCAGAAAAACTGACGGCTTTAAACATCACAGTAATGCCATTCCTACAGCTACTGCTCTCAAATTCTCACCAGAGGTTAAGCAGAAGGAAGTATGCTAAGCTATGGGCAGTACATACAGTATGTAAAAGAAAGGGAAGAGGAGGGAGCAATGTTAACAAAAAATACTAGAGATGCACCGATCCAACATTTTTGCTTCCGATACTTGGGGTTTGAGTATCTACTGATACCCGATTCCAACCGATACCATGAGATTTTCACAAAGTAGATTTGTAGATGACATATATGTAGAAACTGGTTTGCATTGAGTGAAAAAGCGACTGTTTTTTTTTTGTCACATAAATATAAACAACGCAATTTCCCTTGTGGATCAATAAAGTCTGTTTAAGTCTAAGTCTAAAGTGATCTGATCATTAATGCATTGAGGTATATAAGTAATTCTGTAACAATACAAGACCAAGACCTTCACTAGTGGCCAATATTAGCCTATTACACTACTTTAGATGTGACATATAGCTCCTGTCCCAGCCTTGATTGGTTGTAGTTAGCATCAGCATACTGTTGCTAACTGCAGTATTTTGCGCAGCGATCAACAGTAGTATTTCAACGTGTGTCGTGTGAAGAGCTTTCAGACTAAATATCACACGTGATATTTAGTCTGGGAACCACCCATTCATTTTCTCATAGGAGAGGTGTGGTTTACGATTGTCCATAGCCGTTTATTGGGCACTATGATGCATCTACACGTAGCCCATAGCCAATCGTATCAATTGTACTATGAGCCTCAGCTAATCCAGTCTGTCGAATAGTACGTGTCATCGCCTTGCCGTCCCTCCCCGTTCTGTGATTGGTCCCCAAATCGGTCTCCAGGCTGCTGACCGGTTCGAAATGATTCGAGCGCACAAGCAGCATGGGTATTCCCAGGCTAGTAGTCAATAGTCATAATCAATACTTTTTAGTCCATTAGAAATGCATTTGGTTGAATTGAAGTTTTCTAATATAGTAATAACTTTACTGTATTAGATAGACTTCTATGTTGCTGGTAATGTATAAGATTCTGCCGTATATAAAGCATGTGACATCATAACGTCATAATTGTGGAAGCTGTCAGATGTCATGATAACACTTTTTTTTTTTCAAAATGTAGTCATCTCGTAAGTGACCCAATGACCTGAAGTTTCACTTTTACAGAGCTGAAAGCAGTTTAGTGTAAACAACATTTTAGAGTAACCTGGAAAAGCACAGTAATGTCAGACTGGAATGGCTCTTTGTGAAGGGGATGAACTTTTAGCGGGATATTGCTGCTCATAGCATCAAGTGCACCTCAAAACTTTCATGTAGATAAACAACTAATGGCTGATATAAAGCAATTAAGTATTTATGTTATTAGTTTATATAAGTATGTAGTAACATAGTGTACCTCGTGTGTTGTTACATGTATAAAATGTGAAAACCACCCACTCACTCACTGCAATAATGCCACCTGATTGGCCCGGACCAGTGCCAAAAAATCAGATTGCACCTCTCAAGATAGATTTTGAGAGATTGAAAATTGAAATCTTTGGATCAGTAGACGAACTTTCTACCAGCCTTTACCGTAATAATACTAATTTAAAAAACATTTCCAATCTATCAATAAATCTCTACTTCTTGATCAAACGCATTTGAATTTCTTTTAAGTCTGAAGAGAATGGATTTTCACAGAGGTTTATTTTTTATCAGAGTCACATGAATTTGCTTCTGCGCATCAGCGATCTGAAGTGGGTCGAGTTGTGGCAACTGAAGACACAGACAGCCAATGTTCTCCATGTCCTTGCCTCCTGACACATTTCTAGGAACTAACTTGCCAATTACTAATTCTGTGCATAAGGAAAAACAAATCTTACTGTGAAAACATGAATATATTTTGCATTATCGGAGTCTCAAACCTATCCTAACGGCCAATATAAACACATAGAGTGCAGTATTTTAACACAAGCAGGATCACAAGTCCATCAATAATCCATTTTTCATCAACGATCATTGGTGCTGGGGTCTCCGTGACGATGGATTAAGGGGACTCCTGAACACATGTGACCCCAGCGTGCATTGTGTCCAGATGCTATAGCCCCGTCTTGGGTCTGTCTGGGTTTACAGGTCAGACTGAGCTTTGGCTGAGATCACTGCTCACATAGGAACGGGCTGCAGACCCTTTGTGGGAGGGGTCCAGTGTGTTTGGACTGCTCATATACCAGGTCTGTAGGTCAGGAGGATTACCGGCAGAAAGTATGCTGCGGTGGTAAGACTTTCTAAGCCGTTTATGTTCAGCTGCTGTGAACACGGCATCGAACGCCTTGAAAAATGAAAATAACTGCTGTGTTTCTGCCGAACTGCAACGATAATGATCTCCAGTTCCTCATCACAGTCAAGATGGTGCTTCACTTCAATGCCTTGTGAATTGTGCCTTTATTACACTATTAGTCTGTCTCTCCATATCCCACCAAACTGCCCACCAAAAAAGAAAATAATTGGTGCATCTCAAACCAAAACTGAAACGTAGGCCATCTTAAACACAGTGACATTCTCTTGTATCACAAATTCTTAAAGCTTTATTGCACTTCATAAGCTTAACAAGCTTCTCAAATGGGCCTTGTTTACTCCAACAATCAGTAGTAGTTACTGCAGCCACACTTGCCCTGGGTACTTTTGGAAATATGGCTGCCAAACAACTCCTTCAGCCTGACAGACCACCACCAATCACTCACACAGCATTCGAGGAGTTAGGTAAAGTGGCGTGCCCAAGGATACAGTATAAACAGACTTAAGATTCAAACTGCCATCCTAACGGGACAATCATCCCACCACTATCTCCACTTAGTCACCTGCTTCAACTAAAGACGCATAGATTTCACTCCTTGAAACTCGATTTTCCATAACTTTCTCCAATCTTCACTTTGTCCTTGACTTGTCCTTGTCTGCTCTGATATTAATAACCTTGTAGTAAACCCAGCCAAAGTCTACAGCCCAAATAAAGACACAAGGCTGTGGAGCTGTAGCCCAAACAGTGATGCTGAGGTTTCTAACTCACTTTGGAACAAAAATAATCCCTCTCAGGCTGGGTATGGTTTTGCGTATCTGACGTCATGAAATTGCTGTAAAAATCTAAGAGTGTGTGGAGTAGGATCTAACTATAACTGTGCACACTTTGGGAAAAGGCCGCGGAGACTGGACTTATGGAAAATCTGGCTTATTTGACAGTTTCTATATGGATTTTAAATGTCAGATCTTTTTAAATGGTGTTACAATGTCCCATCATCAAAAACATGAATTCATTTTTGTTTATGGATTCATGCAGGTTTTGTAAATAAATCATATTATATAAAACCTTTCTTTCGACTCAAAGACAGTTTACACTGCATTATTCATTCACGTTAAAGCGAATGCTGCCCTAGGATAGACTGACGGAAGCGAGAGCGTCAATCATACGCCATCCGACCTCCAAGGTGGGTTGCACCTGTGGAAGCTGGGAATCGAACCACAAACCTTCCAGTTATAAGACGACCAGTTCAACCACTGTTCTTCTACTGATGAAAATACATCACTTTTTAAGATCCCTAAAACCAAGATGTCAGAACACCAGACTGAGAAGCTCTATAGGAACAAAAGCGGATTACACAATGTTCATAAATACTTGCCAGGGCAGATGAGGATCCAGCTTAGCTCGCCCCCTACAGCCAAGAGTGGGAATCATATGGTATAAATAAACTCGCGACAGAGCTGCTATGTACTGTAGCTCCACGCTATGACAGAACGGCTCATAACCGATACAGTATTGGATTTAAACATGTGGAGGACAGTTTGGGGGCTTGAACAATTGCGTTGCAGGAGTCAACATGACCGGACCAACGCAAACAGGATTAATTCAAAAATGTGTGAATGAAGTGAAATACTACTCCAGGAACAACGTTATAACATGGTTAATCAATCAATCAATCAATTTATTTTGTAACGCCCAATATCATAACAGAAGTCATCTCAAAGGTCGGTATGGACAACAGCTCAAAAAAGTCGAGTTAGCACGATATGACTCCTTTAACACGTAAATACTTCACCAGAGGAGACTTCTGTGTTCATGAATGTATACGTGTTTTAGCCTCGAAGCTAACAAATCCTAAAACAATGCCACAATCTGTCACAATTCTTTTGAAAGTCAAAAACAGTTTTCCCACATTCGGTTTCTACTCATTAGTGCATTTCTTAGTTCAGCATCTAATACTTTCTGTTATTCATCTAATTCTCTGTGGAGACGACAAACGGCACTCCTTAAACAAATATTGATATAATTATACGCTTAAATGCGATGACGTTCTACAAACAGTGCTGTGGCTGTTGCTGTGGGAGGTCTGTACAGTACAGGCCAAGGCTCATGTACCTGTCCTCAGATATATGTAATTAGACTTTTCTAAATATATTTCATTAAAGTAAGCTCACTAACTCAATATTTGTGCATTTCATGTGAGAGAGCAAACAACTATTGCTGCGCTAACTGTCTGGAGAGCAAGAAATACATTTGCTGTGAGTATAGTATACCCAGTATAGTATACCCACTCACACATCAATTTTAAACATTTTACACAATTATAACCTAAATAACTAACATTTTAACCTGATACAGTGTTCGCATTTATGCTTCAAAGCCTATAAGCCTCTACTAAATTAAACTAGTTGAATGTCTGACAATCATTTATGGCTCTCCACATGGTACAGATTTCAAAAAGCGGCACAAGCATGGACAAAGGTTTGGACAGCCGCGATCCATCAAGAGGAAACATAATAAGCTTGAAACCCTCAAATCTTGTAAATGTTGTCACCTCTCTGACATATGTGCCATAAAATCTAGCTCTAATACTTTTGCTGTTGTGTATTCAAATTTGAAAGTACTAATCATTGTAATGTAGCGTAATGACATGCGTTGGTGGTTTTTATCCTTTTTAACCAATGCATTTGGAACTCGCTGAGGTTTTGCAGGCCGGATCGGAGCTGTACATCTGCACACTGCCCCCTACTGTTCTGGAGTGTTCATTACCACGCAAAATATATGGCCAGCCTTTTTAAAAATTTAGTGTAGAAGGAATTATATTTATCTTTCAAATGTCGTAGAGTGAAAGTAATAAGTTCATAGTTTATTGTTTTTATGTATAGCCTGTGTGGATTTTTTTTTCAGTGTAATGTCAATGGAAGATGGAAATCAGCCCAAGGCTATAATCTGGCATATTTACATTTGTTTAAATGTTCATTATTATGTACTCTGTCTGTGTAGGTTCTCAGTTGTACAGGAGTTGTCTATAGGCCAAGATTCTTTAGTCGTCATCTGTACTCTGTAGTTGAAGTGTCGGACATTTCGATCTAGTCCAAAGATCTTCCTCAGCGATTAAAGATTTAAACATGTTCGTGGGTCTCGTAAGAGCAAACCAGCCTGGACAACTGGGCGGAGCAGGGCCATAGGGAAGTGTCAACAACCTTAGAACGTAACCCAGGGTGAGACAATAGAGAGGTAACGAGCCCTATTAGTATGAATAGGCTAAGATGTTTCCCAACCTTTAGTACCAAGAGAGGAGGGACTTAGAGGTTAACTCCTCCTTCTGGTTTGCTCTTAAGAGACGTGTTTAAGTCTGTATTCGCTGAGGAAGATCTTTGGACTAAGATTGAAATGTTCAACACTTCAACTACAGAGTACAGATGAAGACTGAAGAATCTTGGCCTAGGATTATTATGCACGGTTTCCCCCTTTTCTCTTAAATAAATATTTCAGTCTTTTCTCATGTGTTAAAGCTCCTGGCTAAGTTAAACATCTGCACTTTGAAAGGAATTGTGATTTTAAAAGATGAAAAGAAAAACACATTTATATATTTTTCCAAAATCTCTCAGCCCTATTACTTTTATCTTTTACTGTTTGCACTTGAGTTAGAACAGCACGCTGCCAAATAAGCAGATAAAACTTTTCCAAAACCCAAACTTGATCCCTTACAGTCAAACTCCCACCAGTTTAGCAAAATCTGAGCTAAACTGCTGCATTCTGACGACAGCGGCGCAAAACGACCAATCTGCAGCCTGCTGGAATTCCTCCTGGTTCTGTGTGGCTGCTCCATCGGTGTCGAGTTACACCAAAGCTCTCCAACCACACAGAAAGAGAAAAGACTCAGCAGTGGAAGAATGGAGGGCACATGGGCAGCTCAGTGTAGCAGAACTCTTGGATTGTGCGGTGGCCAAGGCGATATAAAGTCTCTAATTGAGCTGTTAGTGTTTAATGGCTGTAATGGGGAACTCAGAAGCAGAGGAGATTAAGCCAGCAATGCAACAAACATATAAATAATAGTTTGGGGGATTTGCTACCACTGTGTAATTGCTAGCCTTTTTCTTTGTGTGCAGATCACAACAAAGGCAGTCATTTTTGGCTTGTGCTTTCAATGCTGAAGCAGACAGAGACAGGTACATGTAGGTCAGTCTCTTAACCACTCAAACATCGCCTTAACGCAAATAAGACCAATATGTATTTGTTTTACAACTGCTAAAGTTAGCCTTTGGCTGTGTAAATAAAGCTTTGACAATACAAACTAGCGTAACACTGCAGACAACTCATTAGCGCGTTGTTCGTTAGCTTAAATTCCCATACTGCTAACCTTTTTGATTGTCAGCAGCAAAGCAATAAATAGGAGAAATGGCATTTTATTCTAACGTACAGTTAGCAAGCGGCTATTTCCGAATTCTGTTGTCTGTTCAGTGTATTTTTCCTATAGCCATTAGCATTAGCCATAAAACATCACCAATCACGAATGAGACAGGTGTTTTCAATCCATTGATTACATTTGCATGATGTGAAAGCCTAGTTAGAAATCATTACTGGATTAGGGTGACCAGATATTCCACATTAAAAACTGGGACACAATGAGAATTTGGGGGGAAGCTAATTGTGTTTGCCCAGTTTCTGTGAAAATGGTACGTTTGCCGCACGCATGGCCAAAAGTCATTAACATTCAAGTAACTTTCACGGCTTTGGGCATGGCACCGGTGAAAAACTGGGACATCTGGGACAGAGGTTGTGTAAAGCTGGGACAAATCAATGGTTATCCAGGAATCTACAGGGACATGGGACAAAGGGCTCAAAACTGTGACTGTCCCGGGTAACCTGGGACATATGGTCACGATATGCTGGATGTAGGCCTACAGACCATTGGACAGTTTACTTTAGATAATAATTTGTGTGTAAAAAATGGGGCTCGGCGCAAAATGCTATTCATATTTGGTTTGGTTTGTAATTTTGTGGTGTCAAATACACATGCAGTGGCCACTTAACCTCCTCTTTTAATAAGTAAATGATGGAGAAACCACATCATATTATATACTGTAAATGTCATGAAATAGATTTGACGAACCAAGCCAAACTTTCATATACGGACTGACTTCCGCCTTAATTTGTTTGGGGGGAGAACATAGCCATTGTGGCTAACTCTGGCATATTTACATGTGGACTCCAAGGACTCATGTTAATCAATATACTGTCCCATCTTAAATAAATAAATAAAAAATATATAATATAATTAAATGGACGAACAGTAGTCCAGATAATACAAATAGTAAGCAGTGTTCATTTTGAAAACACGTACAGTATATGATTTTTTTTCTTACTTTTAATTTATACTTAGTCATTTATACCTATGTTATTTAAGGTAATTATCAAGTTCTGCTGCTTCAGGGAGATTCCTCCACATGTACACGGGAACAGACAGAACTCCATGAGACATTGGAACTTCTTTTGATATTTTTAGTCTTTAGGTGACAAAAATATGGACATTTTGGTCGTAGTTTTGGTCTATTTATATTACTTTGACTCAAATTCTGACAAAAAAAATGTTGTCATGGAAATTAACTTTAAGAAGCAAGGAGTACAAGTCTGTACAAGACTGAAGCATGTCTAAAATCCTACTCTTAAGTTAATTTCAGAATTACTGTGTGAAGTTGCCCCATGCCGGTCTATATTTAGAGCGTGGACACTGCGGGCCCAGACTGTTGTGGCTGCTCGGGGGTAATTAGAGAGCAGTAACCTCGCGCTAAAGGATGTGCCGCTGTCGTCACCTCTGAACGCCCTGCTCATTTGAAACAATACGCTCTGCTCCTGTCTGTCAGTGCCTTTCCATTCGGACCCCCGCGTCCTACCCGGTGACGAGACGCACAGTCAACAAGAGCGCAATCGAAAGGCACAGGGACATGCCCGGCCGTTTCTGCTGAGGTCGAGTAAGGTTTTGTATACTAACAATCGGGAGGGAAGGCTTAAGCTCCCCAAACATCCTGGATATAGAAATCTTGTTTTTACAGGATCAAGTATATGGTTATTTTCATTCAATTTGAGAAAAACAAACAGAAAAATGCGATAAGTAAACGGACTATGACTAAAACATGGCTAAATTTGATCTATCCAAAGTAAAAATTAACTTTTGCACCTTTCACAGTACAGCTTCAACAAATGATTATTTTGGTAATTGGTTAATCAGCCGACTAAAAAAGAATTATATTTCAATTAACTTTTGATGATATGATGATAAAAATCTATTTGTGATATTGACGATCTGCTTTTTTGGTAACATCGCCATATCCACTCACTACTTCTACAGTCAGGATTAAACCAGGACTAAACCATGAGGGAAGCGTGTCAAAACTCTGTAAGGACTGAAACAAAAACAGGTCTTAACTAAGACTAAACCGCTACATGACCAGGTCTAAACGCAAATGGTTTAGATGTCTTTAAAAGACAATATACACATGAATTGTGAGAAAATCGAAATCGTGATTCAAACTAAAGAAAGAAGACTTTTTGGCCATATCGCCCAGCTCTAAATGTAGGATGCTGAGTTTCACAATACATGAACACGCCATTCCTCATTTGAAACCTCAGAACCTCTACAATTCAGCCTGAGATGATGAGCAAACGTTTCTTTCTATTATCTAATGAATTTTTACATAGAATATGTCCATCAGAGCTCATTATCTGATTAGAAAATAGTCTTTACATATATCTAAATATTAACATTTAACATTCACTATTTCAATAATCGATTAGTTGTTTCAGCTCTATGTTTTTAGGTATAAAAACATCTATGTTCATTGGGATCTTTTTTGCTTAAATGTTTATTATTATGGCTTGTTGCATTGTTCAAGCACTTGTGATCCAGTTTTGTCGACCCTATGTTTCTATAATAGCCTGGCTATAAATGACAATAAAACAACTCAAACAAAACAAGTCATTCCATTAATTTACTTCATTTATCTGCTGCACTTTCACATCAACCAGTTGCAGAAAGGCCAGCCAGTCACCCGTTAAAACCTTCTTTTGACACGTATACTGACTCATGACGGGGCGAGGAGGTGAGCGAATCTAACCTTCTCCATGACACACTGGGTTGATATAACGTGCACCGCCTGCAGCCACTCTGACTAATGGACTTGATAATGGCACAAACCCGGCACACCTTTGTTTTCGCGACGTGTGCGCAGGTAACGGCTCGAGGAGCGACCGCTTACATCATCAGAGGTGTGTAATGGGAAGAGGGAGGAGCACAGATACGTGCCCCGTGGCTCACTATGGAAATGACTCGGAAAGACTTGTACAAACGATAAGACATGGTTGTGGTTAAAGAGGTGTGACAATATGGCCATTAGTGGAATACAAACTTTGCATAAGCTGATGAAATCGGATCAACTAATCTTTAGTGCCTTCTTTTCATCGCAGTGAAAGTAGTCCGCAAAATATACTCCTAAAACTGCTATTATACATTGTAGTAGTACTCATTTATTATATTCCAGCATGAAACGCTGGAGACGCAAGGAAGAAAAAAAACCTCAGCCTTTGGGGTTAGGTTATTGCAGTATTTAAAATTGCGATGATGTTTCGATATTGATTCATCTTGCATCCCTAACGACCTGCTCTACCATGTCCTATATTATGTCAAGGACGCTTACTACTGCAACTACTTTGGACACCTTAGCCATGGTATTTCATGGTATTTTTTTTTAACATTAGACATTAATCATAAGCCAAGTTGAAAAATCTGCAGCTTGATAGTTGTGATTTCACATGAACACAAGATAACATACGATAAGATAGTTCTTTACTGATCTCACGATGGAGAAATTCACTTGTTACAACAGCTCTTAAGACAGGATCACACAGGGGTGTGCAAAACAGTCTAATAAAGAATAAAATAAGTTTGCAAAAACAGGTAATAATAGTAGTAGATTAAAATATAATGGAAAAAAAATGTCTCTTAGCATCTACCAATAAAAAAAACTATATCTATAAACTATATAGACATCTCTTAGGTACACTCACTGCATAAAACATTAAATAAGATAGACTCTAATCAAAAACAGGATGAGCTATAAGTGGTATGTATGACTATGGATCCAAGTATGAGTATATAATAAACAACTGTTTACATTCAGGTGGTTGATTGATAAAGTGACATTGCAGATATTGTAAACACTGAGGGTGTTGCCATAACATTGCTATTGATTGTTGCGTTCACATAATGTGAAGTTATAAAAAACTTCAAGTTTTGTATAACTTCAAATAATGTGAAGAAAGTACATTGTTGTAACAAGTGAATTTCTCCATTGTGAGTTCAATAAAGAACTTTCTTATTTGCAATCTTGCACTATCACTAAATGCAGTTACACAAAACACCAGCAGAGGGCGCGAATCTGTTCAGTTACAAATACAAGGAATTAAAATCTAATAAATGCTTGAGTTCTACTTTGTGTCTTGTTGATCCTATTGATTATATGTATATACAGTATATATTTTCTCTTTGTATATATTTTGTATTTTGTGTTCGACACATTGGCCACACTATAAAGTTTTTAAACTGCTTTGTAAATAAAGTTGGTATGGTAAATGTCATTTTTCAATGTTGCAGCTTGGTTTTGTTATATGGTAATGACATGTAATGGTAGGTGTGTAACAGGATCTAAAAGTTACTTAAAAAGTATTATTCTGAGTTGATCGCTATCACTTTTGCAAAGGTGAATGAACTCTTGATTCAACTCAACACTTTTCACATGGCTTGTTTTCACCCCGAGATGTCGTCATTTCAACAGGAATGACCCAAATAAACACATCTTCAATTAAATTCTAAAAATGTGACATATCAACACTGAGGTGCCCAAAAGAACCTTGATAATAAACGAGACCACATGCACTCCCAGCCTCCTTTCTTTGTGAGCCTGAAAATCCCTATAGCAAAATCTGGAAACAACATTTCATTCCTTAGATTCCAGTCACCGCTCCAAAACTACAACTGCTGATCCACTTCCTCGTCCAGTGGTCTTTCCCTTTAAGACTATCGGCTCTTTGTTCAAAAATACCGTGATCTCCTGGCACATGGGGCCGGCTACTGATATCTGATCCCATTCTCAACCATTCCCAACCACTGCACACATCATGAGACTCCATGTATTTTCTCTCTCTCTCTCTCTCTTGACAACCACCTCCAAGCTCCTGAACTTTAACCTTCTCCTGGAGTTTACAAGCAGCCAATCAGAAAACAGGCAGACTTTTTTTTCAAACAGAAAGTCATAAATGCTGTGACCGTTACTGCGGAGAGGAGGAACCGGTTTGCAATGGTTTCAAAACATGGCTCGGAGCTGTTAAGTCTGTCGATGTTGTGTCAATAGACCAATGATAAGGGGGAAAAGCATTGACTGCAGGGTGTGTAATGAATTTAGATCTTTAAGGTTAGTGGCATGTAAGTGTAAAATAATGGACAAACATGGAGGATCTTTTATGACGTCATTGTTTATGTTCCGTGACGGTGTGGCAAGAAACAGCGTATCCTAAATAGCGTGGCCTAGTGGTACGATTGCTTTGCACGATTGGAGGAGGATTTAGAGAAGCAGATGGTTCACTCTTGCTGTGTGGTCGATTGTACTGTATTGTGCGTTGGGGGCCTGATAAAACATTTTCCGAATTATCTCCGAGGACTGCGAAAAACAAAAGAAAGGGGCGATCAGGAGATTAAACCCAGAGGCTCCGAAGAAAGCCTGCAGCCCCTCGTGTTGAACACTGCTGCAGGACTCCAGTCCACCCGGGGATGTTTACCAGTTTAAATTTCTTCTGCAACTCTTGCTGAACATTGCTATTGGATTCTGGTTGACCAAAATTCACCACTAGCCCATCCGTCCAAGGGAAATGGATCCTTCCTTTAAATTGGTTTTCTCCGAGGTTTCCTCAATTTTTTTACCATGTGGTTTTTGGTTTTTTGGGTTTTTTCCTCGCCGTAGAGGAAGGTCTAAGGATGGGGGATACTCTAAGCTTATTACTCTAAGTGATTTACTTATTCACGGGACATTTCATTCGTGTGTGACATTTCATTCGTGTGTGACTTTTGTGTGATTTTTGATCATTCTTGATGTCTGATATTGATTTGTTTTTGTCCATACCGACCTTTGAGATGACTTCTGTTATGATATTGGGCATTACAAAAATAAATTGATTGATTGATTGATTGATTGCAGCAACTGACAGAGTTTGTGAGGCTCATTTATTTATTTCTCATGGATTTGTTTTTTAACAAAGAGTTTAAATAAAGAACATTCAAGTTTGCGTAAATCCATTGAGTCATGTTGTTTTCGCGGTACAACAGCCAATATATTTCCTTAAATAACTAAATAAATAAGGACACTGATCAATGAAGACTTACCCGGCTTTGCAGTCACAGTGAGCAGTTATGATTTTGCTGTTCTCTTTGGTGATCACCCACAGGGGATGCTCTGCTTGGCCATGTCTGACCTCTGCTTTTAGCACGATCACGGTTTTCTAGGGCAGGGCAAATGTCACAATAATGATACATTTGACGATATAATTGACAACGGAACGGATGAAATATTTCAAAATCCCAGCTTTACACCGTCAAAGTTGATCTACTCAAGCACCACACATCCTTCAGTTCATTTCAGGTTTTAAGCAGCTGCCCCTAAAGCCTCCTCAGTAAGTGTTTATGTGGCTCTGAGTGGAGCATTAGCTGTGACCTCTGTCTGCCGCTGGTCCTGACTTCAGTCACATGCACATGCTAATTATATCACATCCACAACGATATAAAAAATGACGACGATATCCAAAACTCATACCGGTATATCGATATACAATATGATATGGCCCAGCCCTACAGCTTTATTTTTCGCAGAAGAGATTGGCCAAACTTTCCTTGAAACATAATAATCGTAGGCCCCAAAACTTTTGAAAGCCTTTCATTTTTCATGTGTGAAGGGTCCAGGGCTTTCTATTAAATAGGAAAAAATGTCTCCCCGGCAGATTTGTGGCCAAGACAGAGGCGAGTCGAACCAACGTTTTTCGTCATGCCAGATCTCATATGGCCTTTGAATAACATTGATTTCGTCACCACTCGCCAATGCAGATTTTTAGCTTCTCTCTAAACCTCCTCCGGTCTTCAGACGTTAAAGTGCTTATATATTGGGGATATTGCCACTAACTCTCTCAGAAGTGTTCGTCGCACCAGCCATTGAGTTTGTTTTCTGCCACCCCGCCACTCGTGCAGGTGCACAGATGTCAAAAAAGCTGTCAACAAAGACCCTCCTATAAATGATAAGTATTTTCTAGTATAAAGATAAGTATCTCCTAATACAGGGGTAGGCAATGCTAGGCCCGGAGGCAAAATCTGGCCCCCAAGCAAACATTCTCTAGCCCCCCACATGATTTTCAGGAAAAATTGCACACAAGAGAGAGAAAAATATCAGTTAAAGTACAACAAAAATGATGATAAAAAATTATCTTTGAGTTTTGGTCTCCATAGAGAAGCATCTATTGACAAAGAACAAAGTTGTCCTTCCACCAAACAAACCTGCCTACCCCTGTCCTAATACAATCAATAGGTTGCGTTCATGTGAGATCACAACCATCAAGCTGCAGATTTTTCAACTTGGCTTATGGTTAATGTCTCTGATATTACTGCGACAATCAACAAAACAAAAATGGTCACAAAGTTCAAGGATGTCTGAACTAAGGGGCAATTATTTTCTCATAACTATGTTCAAAAATGGTGCCAAACATTCACAAACATGTTCTTGATGTTGGTCAGTAGTGCATCCAATCACAACCAAACACTGATCAGGTACAACATTTGTCAATATCTCCTAAACACCATATTCATTGAAAATATGACAAACACAAATTAGTACGGCCTAATCATGTCAGCACTCCGCCACAGTGTCCAGTGTGAGAGCGCACTTCACATCGGCGAGAACAGGAAGTGCGCTGAACTCAAGAACTCAACTTTATCTTCAACAATTCAACAAGTACCGGAGCTGACAGGACCCAGATTCAGAGCGGGGCTAAGAATAGATTCACAAGTCTGTGTTTTCTTCAGCAGGAACAGAGGAGAGGTGCGGAAATGCCAGAAATCCACCGGGACCAGCTCCCTGCTTTCATATGGGACTGTTAGCGCTGTTTACAGTGACAGTGTCAGGTGAGAGGAAGAAGACTGTCCCAATGTCACAGCAGGAGGATTCATGAAGGTGTTTTTATTAGAGGATATAGTGTAGTAGCTCAAAATGAAAGGGAACCCAACATGTAATGGCAGGGATTAGACTAGGGATGCACCGATCTGATACTGGTATTGAAAATCTGAGCTGATCCAGAATAAAATACAATATTGGTAACCTTGAGCTGCAAGATGAATTCCTGCAAGATTTGTGATTTCAAAAACTGAAACTAATCTTGTAAGAAGAAGCCAATCTCCTACACTTCCCAGGGCCTGGTGGTCAAACCTTTTATGAGGTGGTATTTGGTGATCAAGGTGATCAATTTTACGAGTTGGACAATATGAGCTCATATTGACAAGCAGCAAAGTAAAATTTAACACAAGGCTAGGGTGACCAGATGTACCAGTTTACTCAGGACAGTCCCAGTTTTAAGGCCTTTGTCCCATGTCCCCATGACTTTCTCCAAAATCATGGTTTTGTTCCAGTTTCACACCAGATCTGTCCCAGCTTTTGGCCAATTTTGATCCCAAAGCAACACATTTTGCTTGAAAATCAATGTTTGCTAATTGCAAAGTATAAACCAATCAAAAATCTCCATTGATTGTTGCATGTCATTAACATTAGACGTTAAAGGTCCTACACCTGATTTTTTTTTTTTACTTTTATTGTTTGTACATTTTGTAGTAATAATAAAAATAAATAACATAAACCAAAAAACTATGCTGCAAGTGAAAAAAGCTTTCACATATCTACTTTCTAGTCTAGATCAATTTTTCAATTTCAAGTCTAATATCTACTTTTACAATTTACTGAAGGAGCTCAACTATTTCATTCCACGACTAGGAAAAGTATCAAATACAGGAGAAATTGTGTCCTAGTTTATAATTTGATAAATCTGGTCACCCTACACAAGGCCAAAACTGGTAGACATCTATTTAGTTCCCAAATCACTTCTCTCTCATTGGCCGGTTGACTTTAATATTAAATAGTTGTATGAAGTCAAAATGCAGATTTCTGGTCTTAAGTTATTGCTAATTCCTGGTTAAGTTCAATGTGTTCTCTGTCAGCACATATGAACTAAGGTCTAATTATGTTCTCATAAAAGGTGCCCAAAAGTGGTGACAATATTCAAAAACATGGGCCAATGTTAGCCAGTAGAAAAAACTTTCAGCCATAAAGTGGAGATGCTAATAAACATGCATTTTGACAGAAAGATTGTGATCAGTACACTTATTACACTCCTTATAGTAAAGATTAGGTCGTAGGCAGAAATTCTTCAGTCTGCCTACGATGGACAACTCCTGTACGACTGAGAACCTACACAAAGGTAAAGATTAGGTCATTTATTTATTCATTGGTTAAAGAAAATTGGTCCAAAATCTGAAAATCATGTCAATTGTTGGTGTTTTGGTTGCATAATCCAAATGAATTAATAGTCTTTATAATAACTATTCACTTCCATTCATCCACAAAATGCCAAAACACAAATCTCTGAGGAAAATGAACATAAGCAAAACCATAATCAACAAAAAGACCACAACAGTAAAGTCAACTTTATACAACTCTTTCCCACAACCACAACGTTAATAGCGTAGATGACATCCTTTTATGACAGTAGTTTTGTGGTATCCCAAAACCAAACCAAGCCAAGCGCGCGTTATGAATGGAGAGAGAAGCGTCTTACCTCCGTGAAGAAATTATCCATCGCCTCGTTATTGTAATCCCAGGGGATTGAGAGTCCACTCAGAGCCACTCATGTGTCGTTAGTGTCAATCCACAAAAATACGACACTTTAGGCCAAAAGTACAGCAGAAACGGTGCACGTACAGTTGACGCACGGCCAGCGATCAATGCAGCAATGTTGCTACAGTAAAGCGCTTATATGCCTTTTGTTTCACTCACTCCTTCTTCTTCTCCCCCCTCCACACGTAGAAAAAAGTTGCAAATCCAAAGAGAAAAACTCCAAAAAGCGCGGTGCGTCCTTGCCGTGTCCTCCTCGGCCTTTCGTAGCACGCTCCAGCTTTATAAAGTGTTGTTTTCGGCTACTTTTTGGTGATGTTTTGGGAGAGAAACGTGCCGCACTCGTCCAGTCTGGAGAGAGGGAGACACCGCAGCCCTCGTAGAGTTTGGCCCAGTCAGTCAGAGCGGTGCGCGCTCACGTTGACTGCGCACACGCACACAAATACACACACGCGCGCGCAGTGGAGGCAGAAACCCACACGCTGCGTAAAGCGAAGTCACGCCCCTCTAATCGATAAACTCCTCCCTCTTAACCACTGCCAGTTGTGGAGTGGTTGTGGACAGCCTCACGTGCTCCTCCTGCTGTTGGTCTGTGTAAACTTAGGCGCACTGAAGTTAAAGGCTCTCCACCTGGTTGTTTTCCTGACCGTGGAAAAATATTGTCCTTGGGATTATTGGATAGTGGGAAAAATACTTTTGTGCGCTTTTAATTTTTTTTTTTTTTAAATTTTTAATCAATAATGAACTCTAATGAACTTTTTTCAGAATCAGAATAGACTTTATTTGAAAAAAAGAAAATGATCCGAGGCACTCTGAGATTGCAAATAAAAGTCCTACACTCGCGGCACGCGTTTCGGTCACATACGACCGAAACACATCGGCTAAAGTCCCTCTTTTGTTCAAATAAAGGACTTTTATTTGCAATCTCAGAGTGCCTCGGATCATTTTCTTTTTTTCAAATATAGACTCCTGGCTCTAGATCCTGAAGAGCACCTGACACGGGCACCTCTATACCCACTGAAGCACTCACCTTCTCCACGTCAGAATAGACTTTATTGGAAGTAAAAGAAACAAACTGGACTTTTCTTCAGGACAATCGTGCAACATGAAACATCAACTTGTAATAATGATACATAAACTATGGGCATGCATTAAAGTTTAATAAGGTTAAAACTTTTTTCTTCCGCTTTATCCGGGGCCGGGTCGCGGAGGCAACAGTCTGAGCAGAGATGCCCAGACTTCCCGACCCACCACACCTCCTCCAGCTCTTCCTGGGGGATCCCAAGGCGTTCCCAGGCCAGCCTAAAGACATCGTCTTTCCAGCGTGTCCTGGGTCTTCCCGGGGCCTCCTCCCAGTGGGACGTGCCTGGAACACCTCTCGAGGGAGGCGACCAGGAGTCATCCGAAACAGATGCCCGAGCCACCTTAGCTGGCTCCTTTCGACGTGGAGGAGTAGCGGCTCTGTTCCGAGCTCCTCCCAGGTGACTGGGCTCCTCACCCTATCTCTAAGGGTGCGCCCAGCACAACATCATCTGCAAACAGCAGAGATGAAATCCTGTGGTTCCCAAACCAAATCCCCTCCGGCCCCTGACTGCGCCTAGAAATCCTGTCCATAAAAGTAATGAACAGGACCGGTGACAAAGGACAGCCCTGGCGGAGGCCA
>OMNZ01071487.1:5911-38426 GCA_900303255.1 Lesueurigobius sanzi | reverse complement strand
TGTGATAAAACTTTACTAAACTTCCTGAAGACAAGAGTGAGAGGTCTGTCCACATGAGCTGCAGGTTACAACACACATCAGGAAGACATACTTTTGTTTTAGAGCTAAAATGTTGAGACAAGACAAGACACCAGGAGCTTAAGAGAAAAACTACAGAAAAAGAGTCATACTCCCAGCAGCCCATCATCATACCACACCTTTAGGCTTTATTTATTCAATAAAAATAAATAAAACAAGTCCCTTTTGATAAAATACAATAAAAAACAGAACTTTTTATTATAGTACAGCTATAGTTTGACAAGTAATTTCACAAATTATTGTGATTAACTGCAATTAATTGCTGGATTTATTTAATCGCGATTAAGAAAATTAATCGCGATTAATCGCGATTAATTTTCTGCAGATTTGCGATTAATTAGTTAATTTTTTTTAATCGATTCCCGGCCCTAAATAATACATATACTTTTAATGTTTTTCCACTTGAAATAGTTGTAAGAGGAAGTTACTTTTTACAGTGGGGGTCCCTGAGTCCTTCAGATGTTAATTTTGGGGGTCGCGGCCAAAAAAGTTTGGGAACCCCTGCTCTATAGGGCTCGTAACCTATTAAGGTAATGAGACAATGGTGAGGGTAAGACAATAGAGAGGTAACAAGCCCTTTTAAGTATGAATAGGCTGAGATGTTTTCCAACCTTTAGTACCAAGAGAGGAGGGGCTTAGAGGTTAACTGGTTTACTCTTAACAGACCCATGAACATGCTTAAGTCTTTATTCGCTGAGGACGATCTTTGGACTAAGATCGAAACGTCCTACACTTCAACTACAGAGAACAGATGAAGACCGAAGAATCTTGGCCTACGAATTTCCCATATAGTTCTTTGGAGAAACGTTGAATCAGTGCAATAAAAAAATAAAAAAAAGTCATTTATTTGTTTCCAGGTGAAAATGTATCAGTTCACCTGAAAATTGAATAAAGTGATTTGCGTGAGTTGCCTGCAGTGTCTCCCCTTCAACCAAAACAATATAAACAAACTTGGACAATATCCTTCTATAACTGCTCTGAGCATAAACAGCATTCAGAGCATATTTTAGTGAAACGAGTGACAGTGAAATTGCCTTGTTGACACTTCGCTCCACCGCAGCCACATAATGCTCCGTGCTATAAGAGCTTACCCAACATGTCATAAAATTTGTCAGGAATTCGGAACAGGAAAGAGGCTCTACACCGTACTGTGGCGCTGGGACGAGTGCTGTGCTTTTTAGTATGTTCAACGGCCACAATATTGAACAAGTGGAGGCGCGGTTAATCCCAAAAGCTTTTCCTGATCTATTTAGTCATTTCCAGTGTCGCAGAGTGACAGACTAACATCGTAAGCAACATCGTAATATCCAATCAGTCTGAACACATACTGTTACAAGGTTCCCACATAAACTTTGTTAAATTTAACACTTGGAAATTTAAATTTTAGAATATTACAATTTTAGTAAATAATTATCTGCTAAACAAACAGGAGAATCATATGCATTTCATCACTGGTTTGTAGAGCTCTGAACTCTACAAATGGTAAAATGTGACACACAGTTGAGGCCAAAAGTTTTCATTCCCTTTTAATATTTAGGCCATTTTTCATTGAATATGAATGAAAACACAAAAATCCACTTATGGTTAGTGGTTGTGTTAAGCCATTTATTGTCGAAGAACTGAGTTTACTCTTTTGAAATCATAATGAAACAGAAACTACTCAAATGTCCCTGATCTAATGTTTACATGACCCTTCAACAACTGCCAGGAAAATAGTTCAGGAGCAAAGAAAAACTCACTTCAGCTGAAATACAGGACTCTCTGACAAAATTGGAAAAATGTATGTTTGTTTCAAGATCCACAATAAACTTTTGACATTTGGCTAGTTTCTAGTTGAAAAGCGTAAACAAACAATAAATGGCTTCACGCAACCACTGACCATGAGTGAAATAAAGGCCTTTGTGTTGCCATTCATATGTCATTTAATTTATTCGAGCGACTTGGCAAAGTAGAAGAGAGAAAAAGATAGGAAAATAAATAAATAAATAAGAGGGAAAGAAGTTTGAAACAGTGGTTCTCCCGTGGCATTGCGTCGGGACCCAACATTAAACCTAGGATGACAACCCGTGACACAACTAACAATTTCATTTATGTATAATGTGAAATACTGTATTGTACAATGCATTATTTCTTACTCAGCATTAAAAGGAAATCTCTCTCTCTCCCAGTGCCATATCAGGTGCCAATCGCCTCTCTTCTTTGCCTTATTTTCATGTTGTCCATCCAGTCCAGGCAAAAGACAATAAACCCAAAACAACTCAGCTACTGTGATTTTAACAAACTCAGGTAGTGTTTTTGTACTGTTTCTGTGATAAATATTGAAAGAAATGTTCCTTGGGACATGCTCGCGACCCACTGAAAATAGCTCCATGCCCCACCAGTTGAGAACCACTGGTTTAAAATACAGCCCAATAAATACAGTACAAATATCCTCCATTGTTACAAAATGTTATTCACACACAGTTGTGCTCAAAAGTTTACATACTCTTTTAATCTTTTGGCCATTTTTCAGTATGAATGATAACCCAAACATCTTATTTTCCACTCATGGTTAGTGGTTGTGCTAGTGCCAGTTTATTCTGAAACAGAAACTACTCAAATGTCCCTGATCTAACGTTTACATGACCTTCAACAACTGCCAGGAAAATAGTTCAGGAGCAAAGGACTCACTTCAGCTGAAATACAGACAAAATGTATGTTTGTTTCAAGATGCACAATACAAACTTTTGATCGGGGACATTTAGCTAGTTTCTAGTTGATAAGCGTAAACAAACAGATTTTCGGCTCCCAGTAAAGAGCCATAAATCCCATCACTGATTAATGCTACCACCATGAGACAAATGAGGGCCGTGTTCTGTTACCATACTGTGCTGTTAATAGTTTTTGCAACTTCCCTACCCTCATATTGCTTCTTCTTTTTGCTCTCCTGCAGAAGCTGACATTGATCCACGTCAACAGTAACCAGTGTCTAGACAAGGCCAGCGAGGAGGACAGCCAGGTGCCCAGTGTCAGAGACTGCTCACACTCGCGCTCCCAGCAGTGGCTGCTCCGTAACGTCACATTACCCGAAGTCTTCTGACCGCACCCCTCCCATATAAAAAACTCACCCATCACTCGAGCAGCGGCCCAACGGGACACGTTTTAATACAACTGGGCTCAAGAGGAACAAAAACTGAGGAACAAGATGGGGAATAATGGATGGTACTACCTCTGCCACAGGACGGGGGAGCGTGTCTGACCCTCCTCGCTACAGGCAAAGACTCCACGCAGGAGACTGTTGATGGTCCATTTTTGGTTTTATAGTGATTTTAATTTGGAGGACTGTTGGAGGGACTTTGGAGGTGGCGCGGTTCTGCACTTCATGGCTTCCATGGACAAAGCAAAGTCCACCCCTTAACTCATCACTTTTAAGGTTTACCGACTGCCTAGAAAGATTGGCCGTGTACTTAGTGTGTGTGAGAGAGAGAGAGTGAGTGGACGAATGTGTGTTTAGAGACGGGGTTGATCCTGCTTTGTTTTTTTTATTTAAATTTGTAAAATGACTCCTATGAAGAAGGGTGTTACTGTGTGAATGCGTCAGGGAGCCCCTCCTACTGTCCCTATATTTTACAGAAGAGTATGTCTCCCTCTGGCGTCTGTCTGTGGCATTTACATGTGTTTCTCAGCCAGAGCTGTCGAAAGACACTGCAGATCAATTATCAAATGGACCAGACAGATTTCATGTAGGGGTGGGCGATTTTAAGAAACATTAATATCTCCATGTGACTTTCTCGATAACGATAATCAAGCCATATTTTAAACTGTCAATAATGTGCAAACTTCTTCATTTAGAGTGCTGTGCTGCCTAAAAGATAATTATCTTGAATAAACCTCAAAAATGCAGAAACAAACACCATATTTGATCAACAATGTTTAATTTGTATCTTTTGGCAGAGTTTTTGTAGCTTTTTGTTGACTCCTTGACATTGGAGATCCAGTATACTTGATATTGTAAAAGTGCATATCTTCCAAACAATCATTTGGATATTATGTAGACGATATATTGCCCACCTCTACTTTCATATCATGATGGACATGAGGCTGAGAACAGATCAGGAGCTGTTCCTCCAGAGCTGCCAGGCTTCAGTTTACCAGAACAAACCGGTTTGTCCTCATTGGACCAGCCTGGCTCTGACAGCACATCACTAAAGTCAGACTTCATAAAGCTGCTTTAATAACACAGACTGAGCTCCATGAGGACCAGTCCAGAGGAGTGAAGGATGTCTCATATCAAAGTGAAATCATATTCATGTGGAAAGGCTGAAGTGCAGATCAAGAGCACAGCAGTAGCCCCCGACACATCCAAAGCCAAATGCAGATATCACAGAAGCACACCTGCAGTATTTAAATACCATGTCCATTCATATCTCAGTGAGATAGACCGCTGAATATTGTGTCAATCTCCTTTTCAAACATGCTTCCTTTTTCCTTGGACTTTTGTGCCTCTGCGAGTGAGAGCAGAGATCTCATAAGGGTTCAACCATTTCAGCTTCCTCCAATGGAGGAAGGGTTTACATGTTTTGTTTCATCTTTGTTTGTGGACATATTAGCCAGAGGAGGCTGTCAGCTGATGTTACTGTCTGTGTGAATGCGTGTTGTGATGAAGAGGAAGTGTATCTATTTGGAGGTTAAATAAACTGACATGTCCAGGCTTCCACTCTGAGCTGATCCAAATGTAGAAAATAAAGATGAAAACGTTTACAGACGATAACAAGGAAACACCGGCTCCTGTCTTTATTTATCCAAGCGAGAGCAGATGACATTGTCCTCCGTGGACCTCAGAGTAGGACATAAGGACACAGTACTCTCAGAGGAGCACTCACCTCTCACAAAGGCAGAAGGTCATACAAAGGTTCTTGGATGAAAAACAAGAGCAATGTCAGTGTTACTGAATAACCGTTTGTACAAAGTTGAGTAAAGTGAGATAAGACATGTGACTGCAGTCATAAATAGCCAGAGTGTGACAGCGGCTGCTCACACATGAGGAAACCCTGTGGTCATGGGGCCAGGGGTAAGTGTTATCTGCTGACAGGGAGTGAGGTGAAAACATGATCAATGCTCGGAGAAACCGCCTCATCCTCTGATCATCTCAGAGCTGTATTTAATGTCCCCTTTTCAGCAGATTCATTCATACAAAACAGACTTCTCTGTGTTAATATTCACACCTTTTCAGACCGAGCACATCCCGACAGTGCTGCTTCGTCCTCATAATCCGAGATGACCTGATTGGAATCAGCGTGTTCTCTCTGGGCAGCAGTGGGAAGCACAGAACGACCCTCCTCCCAGAGCCTGCACTGGAAATGTAGCGTGTGTTGTGAAAGAGAATGACTGCTCTGAGCCTCGGTGCTGAGAGGAGCGATGTGACGACTTTGATGTGAAGAAATGGATCAGAGCTGAAACAGGCTTTGGCCCAGAGGGAAACACACAGGCAGAATATAGACACGCAGAGAACACTGGGAATTTAGCAGCTCCTGTGTTTATGCTACTGTTGTTTTCAAAAGCTTCATCTTGTGTATAGGCTTGGTTTATTATTTACATTAAGGTCCTGCTATTTGGTACAGTATATAGGTCTAAATTGTTATTTGTGGTCTAAACTCATACATTCCTAACCTGTTTCTAACATCCACATTCTTCTCAGGGTTTAAAAACATGTTTCATGGACAATACTGTTAGAGTAAAGTAACAAACACCAGCTGCCAGGTCACGGCTAATAAAAGGCCTTTATGTATTTTTATCACAAATGTCATTTTTTACAATATACTGAAGAGCAAAACAAGCTTTCATTCTATTACTAGGAAAAATATGTGTAGGACCTTTAAGTAATCACAGCTGGGAAGCAAAATGTATTCTTTCATAAATATTTTATCACACTGTACTTTTGTCTTTTACTTGAGTAATAGTTTTAATATCAGAACTAAGATGAGAGATAAGATAAGACTTGATTGATCTCACAATGGAGAAAAGTGATTTACAACAGCTCTTAAGATCACACAGGAGGGTTCAAAAAGTCAGGAAATGTGCCATCAAAGAAGAAAATAAGTTGGCTGACAACCACTGACTGTACTAGAGTAAATGTGGGTGAAGTGTTTGCCCGAGGGCACAGCGGCAGTATAATCATTTCTTAATGAGACTATTCACATATCAGCTCTTGTGTTGTATCTCTATGCTCTTCATTCTCTGTCTGTATTTTAACAAAACAAATAGCTTTCACTTGGCAGACACTTCATGCCAGCTGCTTCTTAAGTTATTCTCATCAGTGGAAAATGTTGTGCCGCATGTGCTTTTGGGTTAATTATGAAATATTAACCACTCGTGAAGTCTCAGAAACAGCTTGTACGCTCACAGCTGTTCCTCTCATTTTGGACATTTGGCTTGTTTTTGAAAAGAGGCTAAATAAGTACAAGTACAGAGGAAAGTCTCGCGGCAAACAAACCGAAAGGTCATAGGAAAAGGTCTTACATTTGTAGCCTATTATGTTGCTGCATGTAATGTGCATAAGCCACGTGGGGACTCTACTCCACCTGGGTACTCTACTCCACCTGGGTACTCTACTCCACCTGGGTACTCTACTCCACCTGGGCACTCTACTCCACCTGGGTACTCTACTCCACCTGGGCACTCTACTCCACCTGGGTACTTCTGACCATGAACAGTGTTGGAAAATGGTTCCCAGGTGCAGCACTATGGGACAGAGGCCAAGATAGGTGAATATAGTCACATAGTCTAGGCTGAGTTGTATCCATCACCAGCAACCAGGGTTAGCACCGGTCCCACAGCCATTCAGACCTTTGTCCCTCTGTCCCACCTATTTAGATAATGTCCCACTTTTTAAATTAAGCTAGACTTAGGTAGAGAATGACAAATTCATATTCATAAAAGTAATCCAATCTTTTATGCCATAAAAAGATCAAGACGTCTTTAAACCTGACCTTCTATGTGCCATCTGTGTTTATTCTCCATATTTTTTGGCATATTTCAGAAAACAAAAAGATATTTTTTGTATACATACAAAAATACAAAAATTGATGGACCAAAAAAACACATTCAAATGCATGTAAGAGAAACTGGACACAAAGTGCTCAGGAAGTCAGTACCATAAAGTGGGGAAGGTGCTCTTTGGTGTTTGGTGAACAAAAACTTAAAGAGAAAAATGAGAGACCAAGGCACTCCTCCCACATTGTAATTCTCTATTTCTAAAAGGCCTTTACTGTTCTGGGCTGATATGCTATATCTTTGATGGTTTCTTCCACGCGTATATCGGCTCCAACAAGTATTTGTCAACATTCAACCGAGTATTTTTGTCCGTTTTACACTCGAATATCCAAATTTTACTTTTTCGTCTGTTTGATCCAAGATTTCTAGATCTTTATAAATGTTAAATTCATATATTTGTTGCATTTGAGGCATAAAAACGTTGTTCTGGGGCAATGAAAAACCTTTATTTTGCATAGACTGTGCAATATTGTTCCAACTTTTTGACCTAACTTATTGTTACCTAACCTAACCTAACTGTCCACATTACAATATTTTGTGATTTGGGGCCAAAACAGCAAAGGAAACGCATCGATGCTTATCTTCATGTAATCAAAGTTTTAATTTCTCATGTGTGTCCCTCCATGTCCCACTGCGTCACATGACTTGTCCCACTTTCAACTACGATTTAAGGCGGTCGCACCACCTGCCATTTATAACATGAGAGTTTCGTTTCTGGTCGTCTGCAGAAAAGAAACAACAGACCGGCGCCAGCACAGTTTAAATGATTGTTTATTGGGCCAATGCATGCCCATTATTAAAAAAAACAACACAGCAACAGTTGCAAATTAAAACTTTTCAACCTTCCTCAACAATCAGCCCCGTCCCGTCCCAGGCAGCTAACACAGTAGCCATGTTCAAAGTCACACATTACTCATGGATTGTAACATGCAGCTCAGTCTCCTCTAGTTAAAGCTAAGCCTGTGTAAACAAGTTCTCTCTCTGGGAAAATGCACTGACCGACAATAAATATGGAGTTATTGTGCAAAAGACAAGAGTCTTAAATATGTTCATATAATTCATACATTATTATATCGATAACAGCTATAAAACAACAGTAGTGAAGCCGTCAAACAGAGCTTTGAATGGTTATCTACTGTACAGTCAGTTCAGGAAGTATCCATTTAATCCTATGTTATTATGTTGAAGTCTGATAGAAGTTCAAAAACACGACAGCTATGACATTCTTATGAAATGTAACTTTTTACATTTACTGTATTAATGTATTTTGTACCAATAGAAAATAAATCACTGAAGACTTCCTGAACCAAGTGTATAATGTTAACAGTGAGGTATGGCTGAGCACTCTGTACGTGGAAGAACATCACATTATCAATGAATAAAGAATGTAAAGCGATAAACCCATAGTTTCACATGGAGCAGTCTGTGCAGCCCTTAAACAGGAAGACAGGTTACAGTGACTGATATCACCAAATCAAATACAGGGACCAACACAAAAGGAACAAAAACTGGTTGAGAACTGGTAGAATGAAGCTACAGTCTTGGCTCAGAGAAATGCATGGCACATTGAACTTAAAGAGACGCATAAAAACTGCGTCAAGAGTCTGACGTGGGGCTGGGAACTAGTTCTTAAACAATACAGTACCTACTGTGAATGTCTCTTTCCCTGAAATAATTCTTATTGAGAAATAAAATATTATGGTCATAAAATACAATTTCTGTCATAAAAGTCACAAAAACTGTTGACTTTGTATCTTATTAGTGCTGAATGATCAAGCTTCTTATAACATTGTCTCATTCCTTCATTCATCGTTTTATTTCATGTTTCAAACTGTTCAGCAGATGGTGAACAACAAAGAAACTTGAAACACAGATATAATGAGCATTGCTTCTTTTTTATTACGGATGCACCGATCCAATACTGGGAAAAACTAAATATTGGGTATTCAAATATCCGATATTGAACCGATACTTTCACCAACTTAATCGAAGTGAAGTGAAGTGCTGTATGTCATTTAAAAGCTCTTAACGTCTGGTATTTGGTCTTCAAAGTAGTTTTACACTTTGCAATAATACTTTTGATGGTTACGCAACATACTGCAGCTAGCAGCAGTATGCTAATGCTAGCTTCAACCAATCAAGGCTGGGACAGAAGCTAGTCACACCTAAAGTAGTGAAATATGCTAATATTGGCCACTAGTGGAGGTCTCTACTGTATCTATTTGCGATGCATTAAGATCAGATCACTTTATGTGGAAGTTGTTTATAGTAATGGAACAAAAAGCACTTTGTCACTAAATGCAAACCAGTTTCTTTACGTAAACAGCAAAAATGTTATCTACAAACCTACTTTTGTGAAATTCCCATGGCATCAGTTGTATCGGTAGATACTCAGATCCCAAGTATCGGTATCGGAAGCAAAAAAGCTGGGTCGGTGCCTCTCTATTTTTTATGTATCAAAATAGTTTTTGGTATCAGTAAAACCTTCACCATTTTCCTCAATGGAACGGAACATACCCACTTAAAACCCACACACTTCCAGGAGTAAAATGTCCCTCCAGAAAAGTTATAAAAGCGTTGGAATTGTTCTTTCAGTTAAAATAATCGCACAATGGCATGTCGTCACCATTTGGTTTGTTAGTAGTGCCTTTAAACTCTTACATGAACTGTTGTAGAAATGAGTGGATGAATGAATTGTGATACACAGGGCTTATGTAGTTGGTACCCAGCCCTCGCCCTCAGGACCAACTGACCCAACAGCAGAGGTAGGGAGCACTGGCTTCACTGTAGCTTTAGTACAGTGACGGTGTACTGTGGAACAAGGCGAGATATGTAGGTCAATAATTATTTTACAGTCCACTACAAACCTCGCCACGGCTTTACAGTTTATAAAGTACAAATTGTAGGGATTTAGGCACAAACGGGAGGCAATTAGGATCAGCTTCGTTGCTAATCCCGCTCATAAAGGATACAATTAGGATTTGTGGATTAGGATGTGCGGCTCTTGCGCACAGGCTGCTGATGTCTTATTGCTCGGACAAAATACTTGAGTGAAAAAGACATTGTCGTCACGCACAACATTTGCGCAGCGTCTTGGTCTGGTCAACCTCGTGGTTCGCAGCAGCGTCTGGAGGAGCCCTGTCCTCTTCGTCGTCAGTCAGGACAAGCTGCTGGTCAGTCGCTGGGTTTCTTTATGACTGGAGTGGACTCTGCAAAGGCCCTACACGCAACACAAAGCAGGAGACATTAGCAGTGACGCATAACCCATTACATATTACTGTTAATTTGTTTAATTAAGGGGAGACGCTGCAAATGAATATTTATATTTATATTACTGACATAAAATGAGGAGAAAATGTGTTGCAAGTATTCTATTGTTTGTTTTTTCATTTAAATATAAGAAATTGGATGCATAAAAATTGCCAAATTTGCCTATATTTTTGTCAATGAAATAATGTATAGAGCCAGGTTTTTTTGTTGTTGATGTATTAGTTTCAAATACTTGCTTAGAGTGGATTTTGTGGATATTTTGAATAAACAAGTTGTAAGTGAATACATTTGTAATAATAATAATTCTGTGTTTTGGAGGTTCAAAACTCAATAAATCAGGCTAGGAAATAAATATTGAAAAATTCCTCAGAACTAACCTTCAGAGTATGAATGAATGAAACTTTATTGTCCCATCAAGGGGAAATCTGTACAAGACTTGGAAGTTTGAAGGTGCTACTAAAGTCGAGATTTGGTCACATTTTGAGAAAATGGTCAATTCAGTGCAATAATTACACTCCTTGTTGTAAAGATTAGGTCATTTGTTTGTTTACAGGTGAAAGTTTATATGTTATGAGAGTCAAAAACCTGAAAATTGAAAAAAACCTGTTGTTTTATAGTCGCAATTGTGAGTAATCCTGCTTATTTAGCCCTTTTCTACACTCAAAACACCAGCCTACACTCCGGCACACGTAACACAGAGATTCATGAAGCTTATATCCCTAAAGGTCCTAGGCGTATAATCATGCACATGCACATGTTTTTCAATAACGTCACCACTTTTAGACACCTTTGTAGGAGAATAATTGCACCAAAGAAGCCACTGAACGAGTTTTTGATTCACATGTAAAGGCCCAGTAAGCAAGCACTCTTTAGAACGTTGTGATGTGAACGACAGAAATGAGACTTCTAGAAGAGCGCTTTATTCAGCGAGTGCCTTGCATGACAGACGTTTACCTCATGGGGTGCGTGGGCCAGGTGGGCTGCACTGGAGTGGGCAGAGCCGAGGTGGGGCTCATCAGCATGGCACTGTAGATGTTGGCTGCTACCACCAGGATACACAGCAGGATGGGTCCAATGATGGCACCCTCCAAACCCAGGTAATACGCCCCTCCTGCCACTGCCAGGCCGGTCAGGTACGGGTGACCGCCGCTGAGAGGGAGACACATGGTTTCAATGAGAGTGCTTTGTCAGTTTTGATGAACAGCGAGCACATAAAAGATACCACAGCCTTTTCAATACCAGAACAGATTTAGATGACATTAGCTGGTTACACACTAGAGGAGTTTCAGCCGGATTTGTTTTAGCCCAGAGTTTTGGGAGACGTGCCCCAGTAAAACTTTCTGGCAAGCGATGATTTGTCGTGGGACTCCTCGTGTGTGTGTGTCCTCCAGCGTTGTGTGTCCTTATGTTTGTGGTCTGTGTACTTTGTTTTCATGTTTTAAATGTTTTAAATGCTGTAGTGTGTCCCCAGCTTCAGCCATTGTAGAGAGCTTTCTTTGGTCTGCAAAGGAAAGTAATGTCATTAAAAGGCAATCAATCTGCTCAGCCATTAAAATATAATAGATAATTTGTATTTTCCTTCACGGTCGACACAGGGTCCCACTCTTCATCTGAATTATTCCTTTCCAGGATTTTCCATGACATGTTGAAGTCAAAAATGCGTAATCAAAGGACTAATGCAGTGTTTTATAATAAAAAAAGAAGATAGTCTTCAGTCTGTTTGATGTGCCATATTTATCATTGTGTTATCTGCTGTAGGTGGTTTTGTGTCAGGACAGACAGCACTTTTTCACAATAAACCTCTCTCTTATGCAAATGATGCATTATGTATATACACTGCCCGGCCAGAAAAAAAGTCGCCACAAAAATAAATTAGCTTTGATCACGGCACCATTAGTTGTGGCATTGTGTTAAAATATATATTTCCTTCCAGTGTTGGATTCATTATTCACCAAGATCTTGTATTGATGATGAGAGAGTGTGACCCAATGAGTTAAAACAATAGAGGGACAACATGTATTAAGCCTCACTTTGGAAATTGTCCACGCTTACGGGTGAAATCAACTTGCTCCTCCTCCAGTGGATAGTCCTAAAAAGGGTAAAAGAGGTGTGTCTCGCTGTATCTCAGCCCTCCTGGGCGTGTAGTTTAGCCATAACCATGCCCTCTCTGGCCCCGCCCCGTCAGCACGGTGCTCTGTTAGCCTATAGCCGGGAGCGTGTGACGTCACAGATCATTAGAATGAGCTTCATTAGATATGCAAGACTTTAAAATTCCAGTTAACATAAACTAACATCATTAAAGACTCCATTTCCCTCTGAGCATTATCACAGAGGGTATAGCTACCTTTAGAAATAATAAAAGTATTAGGAGCCGGGCTGTAAAGCTGTTTTTGACACGTCTAAAGTCACCATAGGAATACATGTTATGAAGGTCTTTTTGGAGCCGCCCCTAGTGGATAGAGGCGATATTGCAGCAATGTCAGCGCACAGCCTGATGGTCACGGAGACGGCCCATTCTCGCCCATCGGTGTGACCACTGTGCAAAGCCATGTCCGGCACATTCCAACAATCCTCAGCACGCTTAAGATCTGGACTTTGTGGTGGCCAATCCATGTGTGAAAATGATCTTTCACAATGTGAGCACAATGAATCCTGGCATTGTCATCCTAGAATATGCCCGTACCATCAGGGAAGAAGGAATACAGTGATAGAATAACTTCATTCAGGATGTTCATGTAATCAGCTGATCTCATTCTTTGAGCTCATTCTGTTGTTGAACCTGAAACTGACCAACGGCAGCAACCCCAGATCTATTTGCTTAGTTAAATCCAGGTGGGGACTTTTTATTTGGCCGGAGAAGTGTATTTTGTAGCTGGAACATTTTTACGAAATGGACTTGGATTGGATTAAAAGATTTCATTAGACAGTGCATTTGCGCGTGTTGTGTGTAATAGATTAGGGTGAGAGAAAGACAGACGCTCCATTGTAATAAATATATAGATTAATATGGTAAGTTAATATAGGCAGGTGAAAGGCACATGCATCGATGCACAGAAAAAGGTTTACTTATTTACCATTTTTTTCAAGGACATTTGACATTTTTTCTTGTTTATCAGGCGTTTTCCATGACCGGAAGGCAAGTCATTTTCCAAGTTTTCCAGATTGAACGAGAGCTCTGGTACATTATAGGGGAATCATGTTTTGTTTTTGATGTTTTGTCTCTTCCAAACCCTTAAAGCATGACCGATCAATAAAGACAAGTGTCCAGCAGCGGCTCATACCCAGAGATGTCCGAGTAGATGGCGGTGTCGACGAAGTAAGTTGGCAGCAGATGACAGACGAGCAGCAGCAGGGCCTTGACCCCTTCGCCCTGAGCCAGCCACAGGTCGCACACTGCGGGCACCGCCGCCCAGTACGTCCCCAGAAACGGCACTGCGCCCAGGATGGCTGCCAGGGCTGTAGGACGGGAGGGCAGAAAATCAATGTTTAATGAGAGACAATGCTTGGCAGGAGCAGCCGCTGTGTGCCGACTCACCGGAGGGGATGAAGACGATGTTGATGCCAAAGATGGTGTGAGTGAGCCAAGTGTACAGGCCGTAGAAACAGGCCATTTTCAGGGACGCATCAAAAACCCCTCTGTCAAGACAACAAAGTTACATTGAAATGAACGGCCATTTTAAATACGGCATAAGCCAGTGCAGACAAGCGTTTACCTTATGGCTTCTTCTACGGACTGACCAATGATGTTAGAGGAGGGTCCGGGCTGGGACAGTGGCGTCAGGTTGATGACCCATTTGACTGGTTTGTAGTATTCTCCACTGGAGCTCAATAAATAGAATAGTGTGGTCAGGAAGATCACCTACACACAAAAACACATGTTATAACGCTGGATACATCGGTCTTTCTCCAATGTCGGTTGAGGATAAAAAGTGCAACATATCGTTTTGATAGTTAGCCTCATGGTTGATGCTTGTATCAACAGACCTCTACAAAGAAACACTGTACTTTGATTGTGCTAAAACAAAGCTAAACTGTAAATAGTCCTTGTAAGACATTATTAGTCTTTGAAGGTGGGTCCTGAAGCTTTATCAGTAGAGAACCAGTAGATCAGATACAGACCCTGTAGTGTATGGTACACACAGGCCTATGCTGGGATCGAAACATGTTGGTGTGTATTTTAGTCACATAGCCATGCTGTAATAAAGGCTTTTAAAGGTTTTTGTCAACAAAGACAGTGTGCCTTGGGCTTGTCATCTTTGGGAACAGTTACACTAAAGTCTGCTTTAATTATTTAGACCTAAAAGGTTTCAGTGCAGCCAAAGAAGCACTTTTTACTCACGGACCCATGCAGCGCTCCTGTTCCATAGCGTTTTCTTACTACTAGATTACATAATTAGTCATGTACTTTGTACTTTGTATCCCAAACTTATTCAGGATGAGACTTTTGATTAGATTCCATTTGGACTGAAACAACTAATTGATTAATCGGCAACTTATTGATTATTGAAATAGTTTCTAGTATTTAACCAGACTCAGAAAGAGCGCAAATTAAATCAAAATGTTGCATTTTTGATGACGAAGCTGTTTTTTTTTTTTTTTTGGAAAAAAGTAGTTTTGTCCCTTCTAGAGGTTCTGAGCTTTCAAATAAGGAATGTCATTTTCACATATTGGAAAACTCATACTAAGAGCATCCTACAGACCTTGCCTCTATGTTCACTCTATCAGGATGTGCTCTAATGGCGTCACTTTAGCTTCATGCGGCAAAAAGTTGATAAAAAATACAATTTCCATGCACTTTTGACGGCCAAACTGGCCTAACTAATGGTTAGTTGCAGCCCCAGTTTCCGTACCAGACTCAGGGCGAAGTTTAGCAGCGCGGTGCCGCTGTGAAACAACACCGTGACGAGAGTGGTCGTCGTGGAGATGAGGAGGCCGACGTTTCTGCTCATCACCACCCAAAGAGACTCCATGATCTGCACCAGTGAGCAAACAGTCAGTCACATACAAACACCACACATGGGAGGACCAGGCGAGCGGCGGCTTACAGAGAGGAGGGTCTCAATATTCTCTTGTAAAAAGGAGGCGATGTCCTTCCAGTCCAGTATGTCCCCCAACCAGCTGCCCTGTCTGGACATCAGCTTCTGCCCGCGGTGGCGTCCAGTGTGGGTGACATTCTGCAAATATGACATGGTTCTCTTTCTTTTTCATAAAAGAACATACAGTGCATTCAGAAAGTATTCAACCCCTTCACTTTTTCCACATTTTGTTATGTTACAGCCTTATTTCAAAATGTATTAAATGATTGTTTTTTCTAATCGAAAAAAGGTTTTTTAGACTTTTTTGCTATTTTATTAAAAATAAAAAAGGGAATTATCACATGTACATAAGTATTCACAGCCTTTACTATGACACTTAATACTGAGCTCAGATTCATCCTGTTTCCACTGATCATCATTGAGATGTTTCAACAACTTGACTGGAGTCCAGCTGTGGTCAATTCAACTGATTCATTTGATTTGGAAAGGCCCACATCTGTCTATAAGGTCCCACAGCTGACAGTGATGTCAGAGCACAAACCAAGCCATGAAGTCAAAGGAACTGTCTGTAGACCTCTGAGACAGGATTGTATTGAGGCACAGATCTGGGGAGACAACCATCTCTGCAGCACTCCACCAATCAGGCCTCTATGGTGGAGTGCTGCAGAGATGGTTGTCCTTCTGGAAGGTTCTCCCATTTCCTCAGAGTAACGCTGGAGCTCTGTCAGAGTGACCATTGGGTTCTTGGTCACCTCCCTGACCACGGCCCTCTTCCCCAGTTGCTCAGTTTGGACGGGCAGCCAGCTCTAGGAAGAGTCCTGGTGGTTCTGAACTTCTTCCATTTAAGAATAATGGAGGCCAAAGTGCTCTTCAGGAAACTTCAATGCTGCAATTTCTCTGTGCCTCGATACAATCCTGTCTCAGAGGTCTACAGACAGTTCCTTTGACTTCATGGCTTGGTTTGTGCTCTGACATCACTGTCAGCTGTGGGACCTTATAGACAGGTGTGGGCCTTTCCAAATCAAATGAATCAGTTGAATTGACCACAGCTGGAAACATCTCAATGATGATCAGTGGAAACAGGATGAATCTGAGCTCAGTATTAAGTGTCATAGTAAAGGCTGTGAATACTTATGTGATATTTCGTTTTTTGTTTTTTAATAAAATGGCTCACTTTGTCATTATTAAGTATTGTGTGTAGATTAGAAAAAAAACAATAATTTAATACATTTTGGAATTAGGCTGTAACAAAATGTGGATAAAGTGAAGGGGGTTGAATACTTTCCGAATGCACTGTATACTGAGGTCAAACTACACATTTCAACAGATTATAAACAAAACACATATGGTTGTCGCATAGCCTGGGAATACCCATGCTGCTCGCCCTCGAATTATTTCGATCTGCTCAACAGCTTGGAAACCAAGGCCAAAATCTTTGCAGGGATTTGGGGACCAATCACAGAACGGGGAGGGATGGCTAGACGATGACGCATACTATTGGACAGACTAGATTAGCTGAGGCAAACCTCAACATCATTGGGTACAAGTGATACGATTGGCTCTGGGCTACGTGCAGATGCATATGATAGACATTCGCAGCGCCCATTAAACAGCTATGGACAATCATAAACCACACCAAATGAATGGGTGGTTCCCAGACTAAATATTCACTTGTGATATTTAGTCTGGTGCTAGCCAGGCTAGTTGTCGCAGGCATTATTCCATCAAACTAGGTAATAAATGAAAAACAATGAAACCTGGCAATTGCACTTTAAAAGGACACTATGTAACTTTTTAAGTGAAAAATAAAATCTTTTTAGTGGCCTAGTGGCTGTGTGAGTGCAGCATGGCACCTTTACTTTCCATCACATTCTGTTGCAAGAGTGTAGTAAAAACGTAATTTCAAGAAAAGAGGCTTTAACATTTGTAACGTATACACTATCTTTGCAGTCTTTTGCGGCTGCAGTCTCCCAGAAAGGAAATGGCCATATTTGGATTACAGCGTCTTCTTGGTCTCATTATGCGCGTCACATGGACCAAACATCAGTATTTATGCATGGATACGTGTGGGAAACACGGCAGAGCGCGGCCATCTTGGAGTGACTTCCTGGTAAAGTCCAATACGCCACTAGACAAAGTAAATAAGCATCGTAAAGGGTAAGTGTGGTCTATTTTTTACTTTGACATTAAAACTAGACAGAAATGGACCACTGCATGATGAATCTACGTTTTCAGCTGCCGTCTCGCCTGAAGTCGCTCGGCCCTTCATGTGCAGGTTTTCAAATCATATATAGTATAGATAGTATAGTATTGTCTTTTCATTAGTAATCAAATGACTTGCATTCCCAGGGCTGCAGTTACCTTAACAAACCAGGAGTGGTAAAGTCTGTCCCAAAGCTCCAAAACCTGCTTCTCGATGACCGCTGTGTTGTTCACTTTGTCTCCTAGCATCTTATGGAGCTGCGCACACAATAGAAGATCATCATAAAACCACCAAAGATAGTAACAAATATCTAATTAAGTGCAACGAAACTCCTACTTTCTGCGTTATATATTCTCGACCGTGCTGATAAACGTTGGTAGCGGCCGAGTTCAGGGCCTTCTGGACCACACGAGCCTCTGGAAGCCAACTGCAGGAAGGAACAGGGTTTACAAGCAACACGCATTCAGATGTCTGTTAATGTAGAAAACACGGTCATACTTGGCCCACTCCGGATGGTTAGAGACAGTTTCGTTAATGAGGTTGCTGGTGACTTCAATAATATGCACACTTTCATGATGCACCTGTTAAGTAGCAAGGAATACCTTTATAAAGTTACACATGTTAGACACATATTAAACAGCATTAATAACAGTGGTGGGAAAAACACACATTACATCTGGGCAAAGCTAAATCTCCGAGTGTATCATGTGGTTTCATTTTGCCGTTTGACAGTAAGCCCATACGAGAACTTACTGTGGATACTGTGCTATGTCTGTGAACAAATAAAGGTCTTCTTCTTCTAAAGGACTTCCTTCTCCCTTCATCTTTCTATTTCCCCCCGAAATTTAAAACAAAATTGAATGGTAATGACAGGGTTTATGCAGGTAGCAGAAAGTCAAATTTAATGCTTTTTAATGCAATTTTAATGCCCAAATACTACATTTTTAATGCCACAAACGCCACAAATCAGGGCATATGTATTATTCATTTCCATATTCAATAGGGAATTTGATACAAGACAACTTTCCAACAGAAAAAGTGTATCATTTCTGCCAAAACTTAAGTCTAGATTTTTGACAAAGCAGTAAAATTAGTTCAGCAATAAGGCAGGGATATATCATATAAAAGAGGATATCACATGCACAATATGGTGTGGCCCAGCCCTTTGGCCCTTTTGAGCAAATTATTTCCCAAGAACTTTTGATTTAATGCTAGTCTGAATTCTATTTAATGCTTTTTAATGACATTTAAGGCCTTATTTTTGACACATTTCCTTGAATGACGTTTAATGCTTTTTAATGCCCTGCAGAAACCCTGAATGAATGACCCTGAATCTTTTTTACATTGTACATTTCTTAATCTGATCTTGACGAAATGATCTGGAAAAGACCCGTCTTATAAACAGAGTTGGGACATTTCTTGTTGTACTTAGACAGCTGACTTTTCAAGACCTCTGGCCCTTTGAAGAAGAGAATTGGATGCTGCTTAAGTAAAGTACATAGCTTTGTGGATTTAGTGGATTCGGTGTATGTATTATCCTGGATGATTGAGAAGTTTTGTTAAAAGGCTAGTTTGCAAATGCATCTCAAGCGCTTTTTACAATATGTTTTTAATTTAGATAAATCATTTACAAACTTTACCATAGCGGTGAGTAACAGAGCCATCAGTAACGCTCCCATGACGAGGATGAAGATGATGAAGATGCTGATGATTTTATCCAGAGAGCGCTCCAACCACACGACCATCTGCCATTCAGAAACGACAACAAACAGTATGAGCATTTTGACACGTGGCTGACACATGTGAACTCTCATGGAGAAACCTGGGTCCTTATTTGTAGCTGGAAAAGTACAATTTATCAACTTTGTCAATCAACAGTGGCCATGTCAAGAAGATCATTTTAATGTTCTAGTGCTGAACTCAGGTTTCTCTATGCTGCCAAGCAAAATGTAATACAAAATGTGACTAATTTAGAAACACTTTAGTGAACTAGTAAAGTGTGGTACAAATTAGTGCAGCTGCAGCACTCGCTTCCTTCTTTCTGCGTCAGTCATGAGTCCACAAATGTTTATTTAGTGAATTTGTCATTTTGCAAACATCAAAAGGTAAAAGAGCCATTTCCTAGCAACAAAACCCTAAACTGATAGCTGTGGCTGGGTGGTTAGTGCTTTGGCTCACAGCAAGACGGTCCTGGGTTTAATTTCAGGATCGTTTTGGCCTATGTGTTCTCATCGTTCTGTTTCCCTCATTAACCAAAAACATGTACAATAAGCCACTCCTCCAGCTACAGATAATCCTGACCATGCACCTAGCTCAAGATCTGGAGAGGAGTCTTGCATGTGCTCCTTGAGATCGAGTGTGTTTACATGCGCTCAAGTATCCTGGTTATTAGTCAGTTTTGTGGATATGATGTTTACATGCGCTCGCAGAAACCTGGATACTCATATCCCTGTTTACATGGGAAACAACAGTGTCCTAGATATTTAGGCTCCAGAGCGGTGCGGGGCTAATGACAATTATGGTCTGGAGCTTTAGTAATGCTGCTAACACATTGCTCTTATCAATTTCTCTAAACTCAGGGATGAGAACTATCTGAGGAAGCACTGGAGACTGTGGAGCTCTGTCATAGCTAGAAAAAGCACAGTTCCAAAGTGATAGTTTAGTCCAAAAGCAGAGCAGATGACACTGGAGTACATCCTAGCAATTTGTTGTTTTGTTTATTTTTAGGAGATACATAGTTTTAAAAAGGCAAGTTCCAGCTACAGTCGCAGCGGGGAAGTTTCTGTTCCTGCCGTATTTGTCTCTGTAGTTTGCGCTCAGTACGTCAGCAACAGTGACAAACCAGGATACTCTGTTTATCCTGGAACTGTGGGAATATCCCAGTGAGAGCCTCCTGATTTCTAATAACCTGGATACTGGCTTGTCCAGAACCTGAAATATTGTGTTTACATGGACACAGACAAAACCCAGGAAGCTTAAAATCCCCGTTAATGCCAGGATATTCAAGTGCATGTAAACACATTCATTGAAGGAGTGGTGAAATTATGAGAAGTTCTACTTATCTTGACCTAATTGTTTCTGCCAGCTTCTCCTCTGCCTCTGCCCTTCATGGCCATTTTGTTACATGCATTTCAAGCAAAAAGAGCTGGTAAAAGAACAAATAAAAAAAACAAAGCCAAAATGTGTATTTGTGACTATTCGGATTAAAGGCCTAACTCAAAAAGCAGTAAAATAATAGGTGTAGACATTCAGAAGCGGTGAGAGGGTGATGACAGTGGATGGGTGAAGCGCAAGTCCAAGCTACTACAAGTGTGAGCCACTCCCAAACACTCAGGTCCATTTGTTCCTTTATTTCAGACACGGTTAGGGTCAACAGTCTCTCATCATCATCAACATCACGCCTCACTCCATTACCTGCTGGTTAAGCCAATGCCACAGCTTGGAGGAGGAGGAGACAAACAGACATTGGGAATATTAATGTTTGTCAAGATTTGTGTCGCAACAATCACAACAACCAGTGCAACATGAGGAAAGCAGGTGACGGCCAAGGAAGAGAGCACGCACGGCACGCTGGGTCCACCTACAGGCCATGGGGAGTATGACAACCCCATGGTATACAGTACCTCCATCTCCAAAGGCAGATACAAAACATTAGGAAGGGTTATTGCAACTTCAAGAAGTGAAACTGTGCAACACACTGATAAAAATGTTCCAGGATCCTAATAGGGTTAGGGGTGTACACTTTCTATTACTCAGACACACCAAAATATGAAACACATTCACAAAGAATTGAATTGCATATGATAGGAATAAAAATGAAACCAGACAAAACATTTTTTGTAGCAAAATATGATATATTAATTAAACATAATTCATATAACACTATATTCTAGTGAAATGGGTTGTCTAACCCAGTGGTTCTCAATCTTTTCAGGCCACGACTCTCTGAATCAGGGCTATTTTGTCTCGCGTACACTTTGGGCCTTTCATTTATACTCCGAGTACCTCCTGCCTCGATGATATTGTTGATTAGTTAAAAAGTGGATGACCAAAACTCCTTTTTTTCAATAAACAGACCGGTACTCTCAAACTCTCAATCTTTACTGTTAAGTGTTTTTAAATTGCTTTTCTTTGAACTTAAAAACCAAAAATACAATCCGCCTTTATCTTATTTTTCATCTGAAATGATTCCAAGTACCCCCCTGCTAAGCTACCCCCAGGGGTCCCCGTACCACTGGTTGGGAAACACTGCTCTAAATTACCATGCAAACAAACCAGGACCAATACAGTTAATACATTATTGGCACTTATAGTTATAATAAGCAGTGAAAATTCAACCTCAAATTGTGTTTTAAATTTGAAACGACACATACATTACACAGTGTCAATATTTTCCTTGGGGCCCTCAGCTCAGTGCCAGAACCACTAGTCTTACTTTTAACATTGCATTGAAGTGAGGAGCAGGTTTTCCTCAATCAAAGGCATTATTATACAGAGATAATTAAAAACAAAATCCACAATGTTGAAGCTCATCATTTATAGCAGACAAGATCCAGGAATCTTCATCAAAGCACAAGACAAAATCTGCTGTTTGAATATTAGTTTAGCCTGGCCGACTCCATCTCAATTAGACAATAAAGGCTTACAGTAGGTTTTGTCATCCGAGACCCATCCGAGACCCATCCGAAACCACAGAATGAAGATGAAAAGATGTGACATTAGACCATGAGGCATTACCTTAGTGTCGACACGCAGCAAGAACTGGGCCAGGCCTTTGATGGGTCCCGGCAGCAGCGCCTCCTCTCGCTCTCGTCCGAAACCCTCCACGACAGTCCACCAGGAGCTCAGAGTGCGCTCCGCAAAGCTCTTCAAGCCAAAGTGGACCACCAGCTTCTTCAGGACATACACTAAACAATTCATTATTACAATTTAATATCAAACCGGTTTTACATACAAGTATTCATTCCCCCCTTTGTAAAAAATAAATCTCCACTCAGGCTTGGAAGCTGAAAACTTTCTGCCCACCATAGTGCAGTGTGTAATGGTGTTACCGGCTACAGGAATGGGCAGCAGCTGCAGGATCCAGAGGTTGAGCCACACCTGGACCAGCACGATCGCCCAAACCAGAAGAATGAAGTAAATATCGCTGGCTTTGGCTGGATTTTTCTTCCTTTGGAACAGACTGGCTGGAAGGGAGCGTACAGTTCGGGGACGGCCGGGAGTGGGAGGGATGTGACTCGGACCCACAGACTCAACACCATCTTAAGAACAAAATTAAACAGGATGTTAATTTAATTTAAGTTAATTAACAGCTATTTTTATGTAATTATTGTATCAATTATTAATACAAGTCCATCATAAAACAAACTCATTTCAAGTTTTTGCTCTCATTTCATTAACATAGTCATTTTCATATCATAAATATATCTGAAAACGCCAACTGCTTAAAGTTTTTATTTGGAAATGCAAGTCTAGGCCCCGTGTTTCATGTTAAATCCATGTTTATAAATGCCACATTACACGACTAAGTGTAACTGGAGTGTGTTTGGTCAAAACATGATTTTTATATGAGAAAAATCCTTCTTCTCACATAAGGCAATACATGGGGTGGCTCCAATTTGTCTCCAAGAAGCTATCGTGCCAGATCAGCCAATCAAAGCCCTTCAGCTCCAAGCTCAGGTTTTATGGAATCAACTTCCAGCTCATGTTAAAGAAGCAGACACAGCCTCCATTTTTAAGACTGGGCTCATAACGTTCCTTCTCGCGTATGGTCAGGTCATCTAGGTACAGCCCTAAACCTACAGCATAAGCAAGGCTGCTATAGGAGCTATAATGCTGGGGGAAGTACAGTACATTGAGCCCCATCCTCTTGTTCATCTAACTGTATAAACTATATTGCAATATTTTGTTTTACCTTTACCTTTAGCCAGTTCATTGCTATTCACATGGTGTCCACTTTCTTTGTCCCACCCCTGTTTGGGGAGTGGTCTAGATCCGTGGCTGTTTGAGATCCAGTGATAACTGCAGGACTGAACAACAGCACCAGCTGCAGCTTTAATACTGGACATTAGCTTGGGACTCTAGTCGGCCTTGGGACTATCTATAGCCCATATGTCCATGGGAGTGGATCAGTGGTTCTCCTAGAGTTTTCTCCATTTTTCTCCCTTTTTGGAGGAGGGTCTAAGGCTGTGGGATACCCTAGGCTTGTTTTGTTTAAATATTACTTATCTGTTTGTGACATTTCATTGTCTTGATATCTGTGACTCCCTCATCACTCGTGTTGTGATATTGGGCAATATAAAAATGTTCATTACATTCATTATTTTGTGATTAATAGTGAGTTAAACTGTTAATTTTGAGAGCCATACTGTATAGACTTTTTTTTCTGAGAGCTAGTAAGAAGATGGATCCAGACCCGTTTTGCATATATTTTCCATTTGGTTATAAAACATAAAACCACAATGCTCCTTAAACAAGCCCAGATATTCCACAATAACATGCATTTGTAGTTATGTCCTGTATTCTATGAAGAAGTGCTGTACGTCTAGAACCAGCTCCTCCACTAACACATGACAGACATGTGCAGCACATGTGTCTCACCTGTTGTACATGTTACACCCGGCTCAGTTTTCGGCTGCAGATTGCTACATGAGATTGCCATGTAAATAGTGTTAGCAGCAAAGGACAACATCTGCCCCGGCAACTCCCCTGCAAAAGAGAAAGAACTTTTTTTTATTCTAACGAAACCAGTCGCAACAACAGCTCCTTTCAGTCAAAGCAGTGTCTCAAAGTGTAGGTTTAGGGTGTGTTTATGTTTGAGTTTCAGCACATAATACTGCATGGGAATGGTTCTGAACTAGCTCCAGGACTCACATTGCAAAAATTCATCCAGAAACAAGAGGGATTTTCTCAAAATAAGTAGAATTGCACTTAGGAGGTAAGGGAAATTATCTGCCAATGGAACAAGCAATGTTGCACTTATAATAAGAACAAGTGGTAAATTTAGATTTCATGTTTCTTTTCTTGATTTAATTGCACAAATGCTTGTCACTCTACTTATATCAAGACATTTTCATTGATTTCCAGAATACTTTTTGCAGTGCACCTTCACCATGATTTGCCACACGCCCAAATATAATAATTCATTTCAATTTATAATAGAAGACACTTAACTAAATGATACTTCACACTATACCGTATTTGCTTTCATCTGAAATATGCAAATGGTAATCCAAAACTTCTGGCACTGTCATAAATATTACCCAACCAGAGAAAAATGCATGAAAAGTCTAATCTCTGTCCTCGACTAAATGACACTAATAGGCTTAGCAATGATGTCTTCTGAAACCTTGCATTATAGCTGTGTTTGCGAGCTTGTATTTGACGTTAAAGAGACAGCAGACCTTGACCAGGAACAGGGGGTTTCTCCTTAGAGCCCACAATGAGGAGAGCAACCACAACCACGAATATGAACACTCTCCACGAGCCGGTCAGTGACACTACAGAAGGAACAAAACAGGTGTGTTTAGTACTTTCAGTTTCATTTTTCTGAGTTCACTGATGTAGTCTCTGCTTCCTCTCTTAATGCCTCTGAGACATTTGGAACGTTTCATGCCACAAAGGTCACCACTAGACTCCTAATGTTACTAAAAATACAATGCTCAAGTCTTGCTCATCTTACACTTAAAGACTGCACATGTTCTTTCCTGTTTATGGACAAGTTGAGACCCCCACACTCCCTCAAGAAACATTTTAAATCATTCTCAGAGGCATTAACTAAAGAAATACCAGAACACATGCCTGCACAGGTCCTAACTCACAAACCTGTAGTGATTTCCACTCACCGATGTAGAAGAGCAGGACGGCCCAAACAGGGAGAGCGAGGGACCGCAGGTACTGCTCTGTGTGGGGGCTCCACTTAAAGCACACAGCTAATAAGTAACCCACTACCACAGTGCCCACCTGAGAGAGGAGAAATGTGTTGGTATTACAGGTTACAATGGGCTAAACTGGCTGTGCATAAAGACAGATGAGGAACGAATTTGAGAAGTGAGTCATAGGAGAAATCACTTCAGTCCATTAGCCTGAATCTGACCCATGTGAGTTTATGACGCTGGACCAAAATAATCCAATCTTCTTATTTCAAAAGGGAGACTGAAGAGCCTAGGATTGTTGTGGTAACAAGATCTTGAAAATAATATTTTCACATGGTTAATGTGGAACACTGGACTCTTGAACCAAGTGTCAGCTGTTTTACCAACTGTTGGCTGGTTGTACTGCATACAAAGAAAGTCATTTGATATTGGGGATATATATATAGTCTCTATTTGAATAAATAACACAGTGTCCACTTGAAATATGAATGTAGCTGGTGGATCAGACACGTCTCATGGACAGATTTGGAAATGATGTAGCAGGCATACATCTTCAGGTATGACACTCTGTTTTACTCACCCACATGATGTGGAAACAGTCCAGTGCTGCCCCAACTATCCCGCAGAAGTGTGCCAGCACTGCCTGCATGCCCACCACGCTCCAGAACAGGTAGATGCAGTAAAGCAGAGGTGCCCCGGCCCCGATGACCAGCAGAAAGGTGAGTCTCTGCATCACCTGGCGGCCCATGGCATCCACCCCATAGTTCACACACCAGACAGGCACCAGCAGAGTGCCCAGTACTATGGGGGTCCCCGTGTCCTGCAGCCCGTTGAGCCAGGAGCGGCCGAGGTGGGCCAGTGAGTGTTTAAAGGGGTGTAGAAAAGTTCCACAGAGGACAGCCCAGAGCAGCGGTCTGAGGAAGGCCTCCAGGATGAAGAACACCAGCACTGCCGCCCCGCAGCAGATGGCCACAAATATCATGGCCCCGGTGTTGTAGAAGGCCTGTTTGATGTTTTTATCAAACTTAAGGGACGAGGGCTGGGTCAGCAGTTGGCTCATCATCCCGACGGCTGGCTGGACGCTCTCGGAGAAAGACGCGAAGTGTGGCCGCGCAGAGTGCGGGCTCTTGGGCGAAGAAGAGGCACTGGGCTCCGGCGGGGAGTCCTCCTCGTCTGCCATGTTCAGTCCAGCTCCAGGTCCCACCCCTGGTGCCCACGTGAGTGAGGAAAACAAATGACGCACTAGACGCAGGCATCATGGGTAATGTAGTTTTTGTTGTTAAATAAGTGACATACTGTTTCTAGATATCTAAACTATTATACAGAATGAACGTGTTTGCAATTATAAGAGTTTGAAATAGAATAGAAGAATTACACGGTTGCATAAAGCAAAAGCTAAGGACATTTCATTTATACTTTGAGCAAAAACATATGTTCATTTTGTTTTTTCACTTCCTTGAATGATAAATGCGTACTTCTATGAATATTTGATGAAAGGCCATGTGAATTTGATGAAACTGACACATGTAAAATGTGTATCAATATATTGATTAAAAAAAAAAAAAAAAAGCATTTTGATAAAAGTTTTTCATCAATTCACAGATGGTTTCATCAAATCAATGTCTTCATCAGTTCAAGTCATCTTTATCAAATCACTGCTGCATTTATCGCACGAGCGCCGTACACAGATGGGTGGAAGTAACAAAATATTTGATAAAATGCCATGTGAATTTGATGAAAGGTAATGTGATGAAAGTATATCTGATATAAAAACTGACACATGTAAAATGACTCATAAAAGTTAAATTTTATCAATTCACAAATGGTTTCATGAAGTCACAGTTGTTTCATCAGTTCAAGTCTCTTTATCAAATCAAAGCTGCAATTGTTGTTACTTCCGGTATAAGCCCCTGGCGTGTTGTAGTTCAGAAAACCTTCATGAGCAGCGCTCCCCCTGGTGGATATACTTGTATGACTGACTGGTGCTTATGAACGTCTTATGTTGTACTTTCTTCTGAAAACTATCCGTGCGCATGCGTGGAACTGAGAACTACAACTGACTACAACACGCCAGGGGGTTATACCGGAAGTAACAAAAATTGCAGCTTTGATTTGATAAAGCTGACTTGAACTGATAAAACAACTGTGACTTCATAAAACCATTTGTGAATTGATAAAATGTATCTTTTATCAAAACCCAAAATTTGTCAGTTTTATCAAATTCACATGGCCTTTTATCAAAAAAATGTTGTTACTTCCACCCATCATATGCTTCACTCTTACGGAGTCTACTGAGAATATTTTCTGCTGCATTCAAAAGAACATCAAAAAATAAACGCAAAAATATATTAGGTTCACATCTTTGTACTTTATTCATCATATAAAATGTGTCGGGACAGTCGTCTATGGCACTCCATTGCTGTGGTTTAAGACCCACTGAACAAAAAAATGTAAACACAAGTGTAACAGCGGCTATACAAGGCTGAGCAGTATTTTCATTAGGCTTTAGCTAATTCTAACATTAAAATAAAATGGTTTCTTTTTTGCCTCAGTTAAAGCCACCATCCACAGTGAGGTTAAGTGTCATGGACATTTTAGAAGTGTTTTTCTACGTCATGCAGACCGGTGCATTTATGTAATCCATATTCAAGTAATACTTAATTTTTCCAATACCTGGAAGCATGAATACAGTTTAAAACTAGAACTACTCTTTATTTATCTTCTTTTTTTTTTTTTTTTACAAAAACTATGTGTAACATAGGCCTACTGTAATATGCTGTGTCTGCCCTGTTGCTCAGTGCAGGGCACACATACAGTGAATATGGCATCTTCATTTATTGCTGTTTCTCCCACTCCTCAGTTCAGGTTCAGTTCAGTTTGTGCTCAGCTTTCACGGAGTCCCCATCAGCAGGTAGAAGGTGAGTGCTACTATGAGCAGGAGGCAGAGGGGCGAGTTAAAGGTCTGGTAGGCTGTGGAAGGCATAAAGATGTCCTCATACTTGTAGATACTGATCATGCGGTCGCTGACTGGAGGACTGTCAATGTCATGTCGTGTGATTGAACCTGTTGGAAAAGGCAAATGCCAAAATTGACTTTCATATCGATATCTAGACAGATTTGTGTATAAGAAACTTATACACAAATTACATGCATTTCAGAACATGTTAATAGAGGTTTCATAAGATCCCATGGGTGCGATATTTTTTTTATTAAATACTGTATTTTCAAATTGCAACCATTCAAAAAACAATTCCAGTTCAATACTTGACTGCTCTAACACATTATAACCGATTGCTGATGCTCACCTTGTATAGCAGGACCCCATGCAAATAGGTAGTACCAGGACAGGTGCAGGTCCACCAGTGTCTCCTCTCGGGGCACGTACAGGGGCCGCTTGAATCGGCAGGTGACGCGGTTGTTCTCAAAGATGCCCTCCTCGTCTCGGGCGGGGTTCCTCTTGATCTCTTTGGCCCACTGCCCCACGTTGTAGAAGTGATGAATTCGCACGCGGCCGTTGTCGTCATGGACACAACCCATGACGTCATCCCCTCCCTGGAATAAACGAGCGAGTAAATAAATGAAAAAGTTCCTATTGGGGTCGGTAGAACGTGTAGCTCGTGACAAAGTGAAAACTAAAGCTTTGCCTGGTTGTGTCCATGTGGCTTTATGACATTCGACCCATAGTTTAATATTGGCTAATGATTCAACAACAGTTCAATCCGATGTTTTTGTATTTTGAGAAATTGTAAATACTGTACATAAATTGTAAATGTAGAAAGAGTTGGACACAAATAGTGTTCAATTCTGTAAAAGACTAAAAAGTAACTTGGGGCAGATATCATAAGATTACTTTTGAATGAAATAAATACAATGAAAATGAAACAGATTCTGCCTATTTTGACCTGTTTTATGTGAATTAATCTGAAATATTTTTCTCACAATACATAGATAATTGAGTGTCTATGTACCTGTTGCTTACGCACATTCAACTGGTAAAACCTTTTTGGAACTATTTATTAAAACAGTCCCACAATTAAAGAGTTTAGCCTCTCCCCTCAATAGAGTGCAAACCATGTGACTTATGGTGAAGCAATAAATGTTAAAATCAAATATGATTGTAGGCAAAGATTCTTCAGTCTTCATCTGTACTCTGTAGTTGAAGTGTACGACTACACTTCAACTACAGAGTTCAGATGAAGACTGAAGAAACTTTGCCCACGATGGACAACTCCCGTACGGCCCTACACAGATCAAATATGATTGTGTTTAGTTGCTGGCGTGAAAGAGTTTGTTAATTGAAGTGGCACACCATTTTCTTGTCGGAGGAGAAGCCTACAGCCACCCAGCCGTCAGTGTCTGCACTCAGCTCAAACTCCACATCAGTCCCAATGCGCCGGTAACTCAGGAAGTAGTCACACGTTTCTGCATCACAACCCGGCTTACCATACCTGCAACAAAACACCATAACAACAAATAAGCAAGCTATTACCAGGACTTACAGGACCTAGGATCAGCAAATGGTGACCAAATAAAACTGTATGCTTCATATTAAAACGGTATATTCTTCAGTCAGCACTAACTGGTGATTTGGTAGCAACAATCAACTATAATCAACAATCAACGACATAACTGAGTGGACTATTCTTCTTTATGGGTCAAATACACATGGCACTAAAACTATGAAATATACACAGCAGCAACACACAGTACCTGATACAACCTTTGGTGACTCCACAGTCACTAACTTTGATTTTGGCAAATGGATCCACAGGTGGGGCAGTGGGAAAGGGATATCCTGTCATAGGGAAAAAAAATATAGTTTCAGATTATATGACATTCATGGCCATAATGCCATTGCTCTGCCTGATCCCGGCAGACCTTGGAAGCTAAGCAGGAGAGACCGCTGGAGGACAAATGCCAGGAAGCCTGGCTGAATGTAGTGTGTGAGTGAATGTAGGCTGAATGTAGTGTGTGAGTGAGTGTTGGTGGTGATCGGAAGGGCCGATGGCGCAGATGGGCAGCCTCGCTTCCGTCAGTCTACCCCTGGGCAGCTGTGGCTACAATAGTAGCTTACCACCACCAAGTATGGAGTGAATGAATAATGCCATGAGTGTCCAGAAAAGCGCTATATAAAACCAATGCATTATTATAATTATTAACATTAGTAAACATGACCATGCAGTATTATTTAAGCCAAGGGGACCATAGGGACAGGCCATCTGTGGCAGAGGAGGGGGGCAGGGAGGCAGGGAGCTGACCGGGGTCCTGAAAGGCCCTGTGTACTGGAGTAGTGACCACTTAATACTGTAACATGTTTATTGTGGGGCTCAGGTATGTTTAGAGCTAAACACTTACAGCAGGTTGACTTAACCCATGTACCTGCCGTCTGTTTGAGGATGGAGGCCATGCAGTTTATTTAATAGCCTATTCATATAGCCATGACTAATTAAAAAGCTGAATGCTTACCATCATCAGACAGATATCTGGACTCCAGGAACTCGGACGCAAACGTGCTGTAGGAGTCTTTATGCGGCTCCTGGTGGCCTGGGTCTCCGTGCTCTCCGTGTCCGGCCCTGAGGGCTCCCTCATCGGTGGGACTCGCCACGGCGACCCCCATCCATCCGCTTTGCACTAGAAGCACCCACAGATGCACGGTCGTCCGCACAAATGCCATGGCCGACCTCAAATATATGTAATAAACAATGCTAAAGTCGCCTTATGGTAAAGGAGACATTATGATGGCGCGCTCAGTCAGATTCATCTTCGCCTACTCGATCCTAGTGCGCACCATGCAGCGGATGTAGGGGTCTGACTAACAAGCTAATCACTCACCAACGAAGCTAATCTGCACATCTGAATGAAACACACCAACATAATCCTCCATGTAATCCTAATCTAGAGGTCAACAGACGCGTAAAACGACTTTATCTTCGGAGAATTGGTCAAATGAATGGTTTCGCCCACCCCCTTCACTCTCCTCTGTTACAACAGCAGCCAATCAGCGGCCGCAAAGGCAGGCTGTTTGGTGGGCATTTGTGGGCCTATATTCTTAGATTTACTATGATTTATTTATGACTTTTTCTGTTGTGGACGTTACAATCAAATAAATCATATAAACTCAGTTCACAAATTTTCAAATTTTCAGTTCAAATTTCTTTCACTTTTGGAACAAATGATGCTATAGATAGACTATGGCAAAACCCAACCACTTGATGGTGGTATAAGCCCATATGCGGAAAATAAATTAGACGCCTATAAGGGAAGGACTATAACCTACAACATTCACTCACTGTAGTAACCCACTTAGAACTGTTCACAAAATCTCAAAGCCTATATTTCAAGTGATTTGTCTCACGAGAAGAGAGACTGAAACATGAATTGTCCCATCAGATGCTGTTGTGTTGTCTGAAATCAAATTAAAATGATAATTTTCTAATAACATGAATACAGTTACGCTGTCAGGGAATCAGACACAACTAATCAGGTTTAACTAAGTGGGACATTTATTATGTTACAATTCCAAGAAGTATCGGGGAAGGGACATTTTTGGGTCGTTATCCTCTTCCTGTTTGGGACCAGTAGGTGGTGCTAGTGGTTCATATTGTTGCTACGCCTGTCTAATTCCTGCAGTTCTCGCCTAAAAAGTTAAAGTAGCATAGTAAACTAGGCTCCAACATAAAAAGTAGACTTCCTTATAGTTTGAAATCAAGTAAAACACTTTAAGTGGCATTACTCATTTAGATTGAATCAGTTTCTATCAAATCTTAACAAGCCTCCACTTTTACGCATGTAGAACACGTGCCCGGTAAACGTCCCCATGTTTGAACACAGCAGACTGCGTGACCCCTGCGCTCATCACGTCCGTGCGCTGACACATTTCAACCTGATCCATCACTCCTCTGGTTCACCGACCATCCAATTATCCCGCGTTTATCCTGCTATTATTCTCTCTCTCTCTCTCTCTCTCTCTCTCTCTCTCTCTCTCTCTCTCTCCTTCCCAATTACCATCCCGCGTGGGGGGG
>OMNZ01071471.1:23044-46462 GCA_900303255.1 Lesueurigobius sanzi | reverse complement strand
TCCCCAACACTGGTAGTAAATGTGCCTAATCTAGTCAAAACTCCTCTAAACAAGACTAATATTCTCAAATCGAGTCATTTATCCTCGTGCTTGATTTTAGTTTTGTTGTAGAACCATAAAACAGAACAATATTGATCATTTATTCTATAAATTCTGTTTATTTTATCATTTATTTGAGCTGAAACACCTTAGCCCTTTCTTTACTGCAGTCTCAGATCCACCAGGAAGACAAATTTGCTTTCTAACGATAAATATTTTTTCGGTACCAGTTTTCGGTACCAATTTATTTTTCGATACCGGCAGTACCTTCGTTATTTTTTCGATACCGTACTGGTATCGTTTAGCCCTAGTCGTAACAAATTCAAACATCAAATTAAGCAGCGTTTATATTTACTGGGCAGCCCTCCTCATGTTTGCAGCTCTAACTTATCACTTGTAGATATTCTTCTTGTTGAGGCGGAGCGATCATTGTTGACGGTGCCTTGTTGCGTCACGATCGTGATTGAAGGGGGAGGGAGAGAAAGAGCCGAGGAGACCCGCGGGGAACAAGAAGAGCCGACCAGCCGCCGAAGACTCACAGGCAGCGGACACGAATCAACCAGGAGCGGTGACAAAGCGGACTACCAGCATCTCAGCCAAGAAACAAGGGCTACATTCCGTGGCCTGGACCGTAAGAGACTCAACCCAAAAAACCATCCGCGGTCTGCGAGTTTCACGTGCGCAATTTTCGGGATCACGCTCCATCCAAGTCTTTGTTTTTACGATTATTCGAGCGTGATCGCGCCGGTGCCAACTTGTGATCGGGACTTGTTTTTTGATCTTTCGGAGGGGCAGACGCGACCGAGTGCACGTCGCGCACACGGGGCTGGTCCAAAAAAAAAAAAAAACACACACACAGTGATGAGTGTGTAGCGTATACTCGTCTCGTATCCAGAGGAGGCTGAGGGAGAGCGCACAAAGAGCACATCCCCGACCGAGAAGCAGAGGCAGGAGGACGGGACAGACACCGGGGACACATCACAAGCCTGCGACCCAGCGGAGAACATCACCCCATCAAAAGAAAAAAAAACCCACACCGAGCGGATCTGCACAGGCGTTTGGAGGCGAAAGTAGGTGTTTTGAACGATACAGGCTGAATGTGTGCCTCGCAGGAGCCGTACGTGCGTGTTGTTTTGCGCCTATAGTGTGTACATTGAGGGGGGATCGGACAAAGAGCAAGGGAGCCCCATGACATCCGTGTGTATGCTCTAACCTACAGCTGGCTAAACAAAGAAACCGCTCTATTGCAAAAGATTCACCCCCCCACATGCCCAATTCACAGTCTTCTTTACTCTTACACAGAATCCCACCACCTCCACAAAGGCATTTAAACGATATGGATGTTTTGATTAATATAAATTTGACTGAAATTGGGCCATTATTGTTTTTTGATTGCCTCATCAACATTTGCATAATTGTTTACTGGAATCTGGCCGCTCTTTGTCACTGTAGGCTTTAAATAATGGAATTTTAAACAGCAAATGTGATTTATTTACATCTTTGGGGAAAGTGTTGTGACCAGACAGCATGTCCAAGTAACACTTTGAAATATTTACAAGATTCTTAATAATGCATGTGTTCTGTTATATTAATAATTTATTTCTGGTCTCTTAGTTTTTCATCTTTATGATCAAATGTGAATAAGAATAGGCTGTTTTTATATAGCCTAATAAATCTTGAGTTGCTTTTTAAACACACTTTGCTGGCCTAATTAATAACCCACAGAGCGTTGCATAAGATAAGTCTTTACCACCAACAAGCCATCTACTATATCGTGTATCAAATTGTTCATGCTAACGCGTTTTGTTTCTCTTACTCTCGTCCTACCAAAGCTCCACACAGCATCGGTAGCATCTCTCCGGGGAGTCTCAGCCTGCTCTGCCCAGCCGTCCTCTCACACCGTGTCCCGATGAAGGAGGCCGATGCCATCAAGCTTTTCGTGGGGCAAATTCCCCGAAATCTTGAGGAGAAGGACCTCAAGCCCATTTTTGAGCAGTTCGGCAAAATCTACGAGCTAACGGTGATAAAGGACAAATACACGGGCATGCACAAAGGTGAGTCCAGCACACAAGAGGAAGCAGTTTCACACACTCAAGTGCAACATGCTGAGATCTGTGTTAGGCCTTGGTTAGTCCTGGTTTAGTCCTGGCTTAATTCTGGGCTGGACTTGTCTTGACTAAGTCCTGAATGGATAGTTTATCCCATACAATCATTGAGGCTTGTGTTAGCCCTAGTCCTGATTTAGTCTTGGTTTGATCTTGGTTCAGACCATTCTTTAGACTTGGCATGTGTCGGCTGAGGTTCTCTTTTCGTCATTTCTTTTTCTGGTTTAGCCCTGGTTTAAACGTGTAGGTTTGTGTTGATTCCGATCTCAATTTAGACCTGGTTTAGTCCCCTTTTTGATCTGGTTTAATTGCACTTCAAACATGGTTTAGTCCTGGTTTAAATTCTTGTTGGTTTAGTCCTATACATCTATTTTAGTCCTGGTTCAGACCCTCTTTACTCCATTTTAGCCCCTGTTTTTGTGAAATGCTATCCTAGACCTGGTTTAGACTTGGTGTTAGTGTTGTTTCAGCCCTAGATCCAGTTCTGAATTGGTCCCGGTTTAGAAAAATACTGACTGAGGTATGGACTATGGACCCATGAGATCTTCTGTGGTGCCACGATTGTAACGCGTCGCCATGGAAACTGTCACAGCGGCTCATCTCCCGCTCTGCAAATACAATCTGCACGGCTGAATGGCTGTGATGTGGCCAAAACAAAACAACAAAATACATTCAGAGTAGCGAGATATGATTCATGCTTAAATGGAAGCCATGGGCAAAATAGCCTGCAGCTATTTAGGAACCAAATGGTCTTGTGCAAAGTAATATGGTATGAAACACACAGATTTTAGTTTTTTGTTTAGAAGTTCGTATTTCAGTGTTCTCTCAAATGTTGATTCTCCTACCACTCTTCGCCCAGACGGTGGCTCAGATGGTAGAGTGGGTCGTTAGTTGGCGGTTCTTCTAACCCCAGCTCCCTCAGATGCAGACACTACACTCCTCTTGGCTTTGTGAGTGTGATGTGTGAGTGAATGGTTGGAGGGGAAGATGGCGCAGATTGGCAGCCTGTCCGAAAAGGTCTGAAATAGCCCTCTGTGAAACCGACGCATTATTACAGATATTATTATTTATCAGCAGGCGTTTCCGTCCACTCTCGAGACGTGTGAATGAACAGACTTACTCCAACACGGCACACCACGGCACATGCTGTAAGCTTTTGATGATGAAGCAACAGTTCAATCGTGAACTGTCGGAGCTCAAAAATGGCATTTTAGGGCTGGGTACCAGTCAATTTTTTTGATTCCAGTATTTAATGGTACTTGGTTTACGATACTGGTACTTGAACAATACTTTTTTCAATACCCACCCTAAATTATTGGTCATCTAGAACCAGTAGAGAGAACAATAATGGTCATTTGTTCCATAAAAAAAAAACACCAAGTAATTTTCTTTAGTGCTGTCTGGCATCAAAAATTGCTATTTATAGGAAAATATTTTAAGTTTTCGGTGCCAGTTTTTGGTACCATTAGTACCTAAACACATTTTTCAATACCATACTGGTATCGTTTAACACAGGGGTGTCCAAACCTTTTTCATTGAGGGCTGCATACTGAAGTGTGTACAACATTTTAGAGAGGTTTAAACATTTCCCCACACCTGTATTACTCTGGAACCTTAATGCAAGCACTTTCTCAGAATAAAATAGTATCCTTGGTTTAACAGTACCCAGCCCTGAGCCCAATTCATGTTTCAGAGTGAAAAATAAATGTTTCCTCTAACAACAGACTGAAGTGAAACAAAGCCAGACTCCTGGAGTCCCTTTCCCTCTCACCCCGGTGCACAAGGGGGTCCTCGGTGCTATGAACCAGATTAGGCTGTATGCTCCAATCAGTGTAATGGTCCCGTAAGCCCGGGTGACAGGGGAAAGAGTCTGTTGTTTGGAGACTGCCTGCTGCCCCAGTAAGCCTCGCTGAGAAGTGATGAGATGGGCATGGACCATAAGATGCATGTGTGTGCACTGTAAAAATGAACAACCACGTGAGGTTAAATAAGTTGAATATTAATGTGGAGTTAATATTGATTCAGTCTGGCCAAAAGTAATCATTGGATGTAGATTTTTTTTGTTTGAAGTAGTCGCGATGACATTGACATGATTTGAATTTCATTTTGATGAAAATGTCAAATGTATTCAAGCTAGAATACCAAAAATGGGTTATAAACAGTATTATTGAAATTGCTCAGCTTCAGGAACCTTTTATTTTGATAGTTTGGGATATTTTTTAGTAATCTTTCCAATTGGAGTTTAGATCTTATTTTTATGTCCTTTCTGGATACTTTTGTTTATTTTTTATTAGACGACGACAACAACATGGAGATTTGGTCATAGGCTTGAAAACTGCTTGAAACTGCTGAAATATGATACATTGTACATTGTTAGAGTCAAAACTACTCAAAGTCAGATTTACATTTTGAAAATCAAGTATCTTTTGTCGTGTTCTCAGCAGATTGCAAAAGGACTGCTTGTCTAATTGTCCCATGTTCTCTCCTGCACTCTAAACCATGAGCTTGTCTGCGATGTAACCTGCTCTAATCTTGTTGTCTTAGCGCCCCTGACAGGTGTAGTAAACAGCTCTGGCCACCCCCCGATCAGCTCGCCTCAGTAGCCACCCCTCCCCTCCTCTGTCTCAGCCTCAGGTACAGCCCACAGGGACCACAGGCGCTGTCTTTGGCGTCATCGTGATTCGTGAGGCATGCACAGTGTTGTAGGTTGTAGGACAGGTGTAAGAGAGCTCTTGACCATAGGCCTTGTTAGCCTTGTTAGCCTTGTTAGCCCTGCGCACTCTCTGTGGTGCTGTCATGTGCCGTGCCGTTCTCGACTGTGGCGTGCCGTGGAGTGTGCTCCTCTTCCTGTAGCCCATTATCCTGGTGTTTCAACTGAACTGACAGTGCATGACTTATGTAAGGAGGCAGAACATGTGACCAGTTAGACTAATAGAAGTTGATACGTTTTTAGCCTCTGTGTGTTTTATGAAAAATGTGAAGACAAAAAATGTACAACTGAAATGATTTGAGTCTTTTTCCTGACTGCTTCTGTGTTTGGCTTGTTCAACAGGATGTGCGTTTCTGACATACTGTGCGAGAGAGTCTGCCCTCAAAGCCCAGAGCGCTCTGCATGAGCAGAAGACATTACCAGGGGTAAGTCGGGTCTGCCTCAGTAAACAAACCACTGCACACATGCATCTCCTGACACTAGACTTTTCACTGGGATGAAATATTGATTGTGCTATTTGACATGTGTAATCTAAACAATGTTTTCCTACACAAATCCCCAGGTTACATCCAAACCCCCTTTGAGCTTTCATTTAAGCAGTAGGGCTACGACTAACCTTCATGATGGCACGGTGACTGCATGACTAGCACTCTCAGCTCACAGCAAGAGGGTCCCAGGTTCCATTCTTGGGCCATGTGGAGCCTTTCTCCCCATTTCTGTTGTGCATGCATTTTCCTCCATAAACTTAAAGCATACACAATATAGTAAAAACCAAACCCAGCTGAGCTACTTTAGAGGACACATTAGCGGCACAGTGGCTGAGTGGTTAGCGCTCTTGCCCCACAGCAAGAAGGTCCCGGTTTCAATTCCCGACCCAAACTAACTCATGCTGGAGTTAGTATGTTTCTCCCTGTGTCTGGATGGGTTTCCTCCGGTTTCCCCCATCAATCCAAAACATGCACATTAGGTACAATCCTCCTGTCAGGTGATCATGATCATTAGCCTATGGGGATCAAGTAACCTTACCTTACCTTATTTTTCTACAGGGACTACACATAGATACTAGGGGGCGTGGCCTAGCGAGGGGGATGGAAGCTAGTAATGAGAATCACTATTTTTCAGTCTTTTGGGGGTTTTCCTGGCAGACTATGTCCCACACACAAATAAAGTCGAGTCACAATGCTGTCCTTATGAATGTTTTGACACAGTCCTACATTAAAAAATTGAGCAGATTGTCCAGTAGAAGTGGAAAAACTGGCACACTAGCATGAAGCTAATGTTAGCATTATGATAAATGGGTCGTTGAACACCTTTGTTCCTCTTCATGTCTCTGTACCTTTATTTGGTTGAACATACATCCATAACTCAGCATTTTGCTCAAGTCGTTGTGGAGCAGTTGGAAAGTTTAGCTATTTCCATGCTTTGTTTTCCCCTCACTGTAGCTTCCAACGTGTCGGCGTTCCCAAAGTTGCCGTCTGTATCTTTCAACTTTGTTCTTTATTTCAAAAGTTGACCTGTCAGTGATCATTTCTCAGTCAGTGAACCAGTCAAGCCGCCATTGCAACGGCGCCTTCGATTTTTTTATATATATATATTTTGTTACTTTATAAGCCTTCCACATCCAGTATTTATAATCCCTTCCCCCGAAACACCCCGGAGCCGCTGTCATTTCCCCGTTGGACACGCGCAGAAGTGGCCTTGCCCCGCGCAGTCGGTCCTTCTGCTCCCATTAGCAACACAGTGACATAACTCAGCAGCCCAGAGGTGTCTCGCTGCGGAGGACAAACACTCCCTCGCTCCGGAGACGCATAGGGCAGTCTGTCAGCATCATAATCTCCATTTCTCCCTCTTCTCTGTCACTCTGTCTTACTGTCTATCCCACACCCGCCTCCAGTCATCGCGCCTGCCCAGAGCCCTGTGTAATTACTGTGGTCGGTCCCTCTCGTCCCATCCAAGTCTCGGCCGAGGAAGGAACTCTTTTGTACGCGCTGTTTTTTTTAAGAGATGGGACTGTCCCCGCTCCGGCTTTGTTCTCCCTGACCTGCTTTCTGCTGCACTCAGTGATTGTTTCGGACCATTTTTAACTTTTAGTCCCAAAAGAAGGAAAACCACTCTGTGTCAGCTAGAATGAAAGACCTCGGGAATAGAAATGTTCTTGTATACTGTATGTTATCAAGACATTGAAAGACTATGAAATTGGTCACAATATCCAACAACGTTTCGTCCCCTTAGGATTATAAAATTCTTCCATTATTCTTCCAATTATTTTCTATTTATTTTGATGAGTGGTCAAAACTTTAAACCTAAATATCTCAGAACGCCTGAAACCGCAGAAGGGGACGATTTATCTTCACAAGTATGGCATGTAAAAAAAAAAAGGTATCTGCTTCTTCTGAGAGCTCTGATTGGTCTACTCCAGCTGTCACTCACCCAGAACTTGACACAAACCACGACTATGGCATTTTACAGGTTAGCATGTTTTGCTAATTATGCTATGGTTTGACAATGTCCGTGGTAAACGTTAACTGTAGTCCGTAATATCGCAAAATGAGGTGAGAGAAATTACAAAAGTAAACAATCTACGGGCAGCTCCCCCTTCCCTCCTGATTGGACCTGAAAGCCCCTCCCCCTTCCCTGTGCATGCCCTCACACTGGCTGCTCAGAAAAAAATGCGCCTTTCGTCCCACTGGTCCAAAAAATTGGTGAAAAATCACGGAAGACAACAACATCAACAGCAGCGATCGCTCGTCTTCAAGTTTGTATTGTCTACTTAAGGATCTGTTATTCAAATGTAAGTTTCCGTAGACATAGAGACACAGACAGATGCATGCAGTCATAAAAGCCAGCACAATGACATTAATCCAATTAGGCCCTACTAAGAAGTCTGACCTTTGAGCACAATGCACCTTTCCAATGCCCGTCTTTACTTACGCTGCCCTTTGTCCTTGCAATCATCGCTATAATAACCTCCGCTGGGCTTTCCCTCTCCTCTGTCCGCTCATGTTTTCGGTAATAGACCTGTTTCGTTGCCAGGGAAATGATTCGAAGGCTTTTGCAGTCAATAGTTGTGCCTCCGTTTCCAGATTACTCGTGATAAATATTCTGGACACAGCGGAGGAAACATTTGCAGGGAGAATACTCATTAGTGGTACAGATTCACTAAAGAGGCAGCTCGCTACAATCAGAGACCGAGGCTCCCCTGAGGACTGGAGGGGAGCGCGGGCGTGGCTATCACGCGCTGGCTTTTCAATAAGCTTTAATGAGGAGCATCACTGCTTCCGCCCGTGGTTTTCTGTTGTTTGGACATTTTCCACTCACAGACGGGCCACTGTACTCATCAGAGTCGCTAATTGTCACAGGGCATTGACAATAGAATGGCCAAGGGGCTTATACTGGGCTGGGAGATATGGCGGAAAGCAAAATCCCCTTTTTTTCCCCTCTGGTGGATTGATCTCCATTTTCAGTCTGATTTTATTTTTTGATACAGCGTTCAATGCTCTCCACTACCGTTTAACACACAGAATATTCTCCATTTTCTTCCTCCAAAGCTCTTAACTCCACTCTAAACGGTGAGCTGTTACTGCCACATGAGGCTGTAGACTAAAAACTTCCCCATGTTGATAATTGCGATAGGCCGTGGATATAATCACAATTCAGCTAATATTCGATAAAGTGCACAGATTTATAATTAAGAAGATAATACCGGATGTGCTGATTGGAAATTGAGCGTTAAGAGTGGATGAAGAAAGCGAAACATTTTCAAACAAGGTGATAAATGAAAGAGCTTTTGTGGTTTATATTGATAATTTACCATCATATCTTTTGAAGAAACACATGAACCTAGACTTTAGCCCACTCAATTTAGTATTTTATTGCCTAGAAACTACTTGTATGCATCAGTTAGCCTACACACAGTACCTCGAGGATTCTTTATTGTGCATTTGCCTTTAGTAGAAGTTGGCGACATTGGCCTGCGTATATTCAACACTAGCTAATTGTCGCTGTCCGTTACCTCCACCTCCTCCCGTTTTCTATTTTCCACACAATTCTCTCCAGCTCCCTCTCACCCTTCCCAAGTTTTCTATGTATCTCCATCTCCCTCCAAACCTCCTCGCACTGTTCCTCATCTTTTTTCCTTCGAATCCCCTCTGCCCCGCTCCGAGCCCCTCCCCTCGCCGCTCCTGCTTTCTCTGCTCCTCCACGATATTCTCCCAACCTGTTTCTCTTTCTTTAACCGCCTTTATATTGTCCTTCCATCCCTCTGTCATCCCCACTTACTTCAATTCTGCTTTATATCTATATATTTCCCCCCTTTTTCTCTCTATCTCTTCCCTCTCAGATTCTCATTTCACACTCATTTACGGTCACCCCGTTCTCTCTTAAAGCCCCGCCACCCCCCATCTCTCCCCTTTTTTCCCCCCACACACTCTCTCTCTCTCTCTCTCTCTCTCTCTCTCTCTCTCTCTCCCTCTCCCCTGCCTTCTTTAGCTCCTGCTTCTCATTTCCCTTCTTCTTGATTAGTTGACCCTCTTTGACCGCCTCACACCCCCAATCTCCGCGCGCTCCACTGCCCCCCTCAGCTCCACTTGTTAAGCTGCATGATTAGTTTCTCACAAACTCATTTTCATAGGCAGATCGCGGGCGCCGTGTGCAGCCGCGGTGCAGATGAGGTGTAGTCTTTGATGCATGTGAACACTTGATTGACCAACGCATGTCTCGCTATGGCTTTTAATTGCTGTGGGCTCGACGTAACGGCGCCATAGACTCTGGGTTTACAAGCTGCTAGTGAGATGCCCAATGATCTTGTTGTTTGGTCTGGGGTAGACAGATTAATACCAATCTAATCGAAATCGTAATTGGAATTTGGGCAATTAGCAGGTCTCCGAGACGGCGGTTATTTAAGTGATAAAATGCCCTCTGCGGAGAACGATATATCTTGTCTCCACGGGGTCGTATTCCGTATTATAAAACCGACTAATCCTGCAGTTTAGACCTGCGGATGCCTTTTGTAATGTTTCTTAAACATCTTTTATCAACCCAGCATGAATGCCTCTGGACATGTTTCAAATGTGAACTGAGAACTTAATCTCGATTTAAGGGGAGACGCTACATTTTCAATTTACAGATTTTGGGCCAGTTTAATCCCTTGAGATATGAACTTTCACCTGGAAACAAATAAATGGCTAAATCTTCACAATATGTTAATAATTATTGCACTGTTTCAACGTTTCTCCTTAGGAAATTGTAAATCCAAAGGGCACTTTCTCCAAATGCTTTTTTCTTACACTCTTTAGTGCTCTTTAGTAGCTCCTGTAGCTAGAGGCCGACCGATATGGGTTTTTCTAAGGCTGATGTTTTGGGGTTTTGGTTGGCCGATGCCGATAAGCACCATCTTAATCTTGTATATCTGTAATCCTGTGTTTGATGTTAACTGTGACAGCAGGGGGCGCTGTGTTAGGGCCATGGGGATGATTTAATCAGGACATTCATGTTTAGTGACACACAGTTACCTTAAACAACAAACCTTTTTCTTAGACTATTGTATTATTATAATATTAATTTGTGGACCTATTACATATTACAGTATTGCACCAAGTAGTCGGTCTATCACAGACCTATATTTATAAACATGTAAGAAGTCTGGGATTTAACTTTTAATTTTAAATAGAAGGAATGTTCAGTAATATTAAAGGGACTCTACGGAAGTTAAAAAATTATATATTTTCCACCCCCTACATGCTGCAGCAATGTCCCGCTGTACTGTGAGCCCACACCTATCCCACTCAATTGCCGCTATAAGCCTGCGCTGTCACTCTAAAGTTGCCTCCTCGGGCCGAGGCAGCGGTCATGCACGAGCTTAACATGGAGACTGCAGTTACGCGGACGGCCAGAGGTGGCAGTCACGAGTATGAAAATGGACAACCTCCGTTGAGTCCCTTTAAGGCTAATAGGGATTTTACATTAAAATATAAAAATTAAAAAAAAATCACAATTGTAAGCTCCTTTAAAAAAAATCTGTGAGACCGGAGCCGCTGCAGATTCAGGACCACAGATTTGTGACCGCACATCCACAACATTTATTAAAAAATATCGGCCGATAAAATAAAAAATGAGGCTGATTTTGTAAAACACCTCTATATCGGCCAGATACCTGTAGCGTTGTGTTGTACTTACTTAATATGCAGAAGGTTTGTTCAGAGGGATTTTTCAATATTTAATTCCTAGCCTCTTTTATTGAGTTTTGAACTGCAAAAAGACTAAGCAAAATTTTATTTTTGCATAATTATTCTAATTAAACTAAACAAAACATCCCAAATCTCCTTTGAACAAATCTTTGCCACAAAATAAACACATACATTTAAAAATGGCTCGATCCATTATTTAGATTTTGTCACCAAAAATACAGTATATTTATTGTTGGCTATTTTCACACAAAATGGCTGATTTTTATACGAAAGCATAAAATGACAGAAAACTTGCTCATATTTATGTGAGTAATACACCGCAAAAGTCTCAAATCAACATCACTCAATCTGAAGTCTTCCCCTGTCCACCTGCAGTGTCTCACCTTAAAACCTAAACATAAGCTGCCTTTCTCCCCCTGAGCTTTTTTTTTTTTTTTTTTTTTACCTTTTTGCAAAACATTTTCTGTCAACCCTCATGAAACTATAACAGAGATTAATATCCACAAACCTGAATGATATATGGTTATTGCTCGACACTGTTTATAGGAAGTTTGAAGTTTGGAAGTTAAAGCCAGACTTTAGCACCTTCTTCAATTATTTGTATCTGTGGCTTAGCAGTGAAAGCTTTCGCGGCCGTTTCTGTTCCATGTGATTAGTCTTAATGCTGATTTCACTTTTTTTTGTGGTCTCAATCAAAGGAAGCAGAGAAACTCCATTTTTAACTTCAGTAGTAGGCAGAAATCTTTGGACAGAGGGACCAGAGGAAAGATGAACAGATGGCCTTATCAGTCTTGTGTTTAATTTGGACACAGAGACGGAGTAAGAGATAAGGATACGCACAATGAAACACTATATTGGTCAAAGAGGCGGAAATTTAACAGCAAATCCACGAGTAAGTCCCAACACAGACCCAGATGTTTGGCTGTATTAAATGTGCCGTGGAGACTCCCTTTGGGACCGAGCCACATTAAACAACGGAGTTAAGCTCTGGTAAATTGATTTTTTTTTTTTTCGTCTCTGACGTTTATTCTGTGGTTAAACAAAAAAAGATGTCATCGCGGAATGTTTATTTTGTATTTTACTTATTAAGTTCGAAAAATAAACAATTTTCGTCTCATGTTCAGCATCCTTAAAGCTCCAGTCTTTGACATGTTTTTTTTTTGATGAGATATTAGGCTTTGTGATGGGGACACATGCAGTTGTGCTCATGAGTTTACATACCCTTTTAATCTTTTGGCCATTTTTCATAGAATATGAATGATAACACAAAAATCTTTGTTTCCACTCATGGTTAGTGAGTTTACTCTTTTGAAATCATAATGAAACAGAAACTACTCTTAATGTCCCTGATCTAACGTTTACATGACCTTCAACAGCTGTCAGGAAAACTGTTCAGGAGCAAAGAAATACAGGACGGTGCCACAATATGTAAACTTTTGATCAGGGACATTTGGTAGTTTCTAGTTGAAAAGCGTAAACAAACAGGTTTTTTGACAATAAATGGCTTCAAGCAACCACAAACCAAGAGTGAAATAAAGGTTATCATTCATATTCTGCTAAATGCATACGTTTACATACCCCAACATTCTACCAAGGTTTGTAAACTTTTAAATGTCTTTTCTAAAACATATTTAAAAGAAGTATAGGCTACTCAGGGATGGGTGATATTGACCAAAAGGAATATTAAATTCTCCTTTTTTGGGGAGGACCATTTTTGCAAACCAGCATAATAACACAAAAGAAACACTTCTTTTGTGAGAGATTTCACATGAAGTATTTTATTTTTATTTCTTAGCAGCAGCTTTTTGTTTGTTTCTCGGCATTGAAGACTCAGTATTGTAAATGTGCATATCAACAATTTCAATATTCTGTGGACAATGCATTGCCCATCTCTATATATTGGCAGGAAAACAATGGCAAGACTGGACTTTAAACACAACCCAACCACTAACTCAAGCCCTGCATTCATACATGGGTCGTGTGGGTGAAGTGTCTTGCCCAAGGACCCAACGACAGTCTGCGCCTGACTGCGGGAGTCTGGATTTCGAACCGCCGCGAACAAAAAAAGGTCAACCTCCAATCTAAACCAGTCCCGCCTACTCGAATTAAGATTAACATTTCGAATACAACTAATTTGCCTTCCTCTAGACATTAATCTTTGCCGGATAATTGTAAACATTATCAGCTCAAATGGATGTTTTCACAGATTAATAAGCCCTTGCTGTTTTCTGAGGGAATGATAAATAGAGGACTTTATCGGGCCGTCATTTTTAATTCGCCCGCTGTTAACCAGTCTCCCTCCTCCCGTCAGTGGAGTCACGCCACATAAAGGTGGAGTGTTAATCATAACCTCATCTGCATTCATGACATGTAATATATACTGCCACATTCATTTATATCCAGGCACCTGCCTCCTCCCCCAACGTGAGGCGTTTTATAGGTGACTGCTGGGGCTCTGAGCTGTTTTTTTATATGTTTCATAACCTGGTTCATTTCACAGCGCAGATTTTAAAGCATTGAATTCTTCAATATTTGATGCTAAGTGTCACAAAATATGGCTTAGGATTTAAGGGGAGACACTGCAGGCAAAGCATTTTTCTGATTTTGGGCCACTTTGCTCTCTTATAGTAAACTTTCACCTGGAAACAAATAAATTACCTACTCTTTACAGTAAGCAGGGTTCTCACTCTGCCTGGAAAATTATCTCTGTTTTTCTTTTCTAGTCATGGAAAACACATGGATAATGACAGAAGAACGTATTTTGTCTGTGAAAATATTGCTCCTCCCTTTGCTTTTCTGTTTGAAATAAATGTAAGTGACACTTTTCCCACCACACCAGACTAAAGACGAGCTCATTCTGCTCCAAAACACAGGAAAAAATATCTTCTATTTCAAAATTTTCCCAGGGGAGGACTCCCGAACCCCCCATTTTGCCATGTTCCCAAGAAAACGGATGCTTTACACGTCTAAGCTCCAATCTCTTCAGACCAAAAGGCTATAGGCTTTAGCCATTATTAGATCGCATCCACATGGGGCGCTGGTGAGTGAGGAGGGCAAAGAGGACTGCAAATACCTAATCACAATTTTTGTAATGTATTTTTGCACTTTTAAATGTGATGGAAACTCCTGGAAAAGACCTGGAAAATGATTCCAAGTAAAGAGTGGGAACCCTGATATGCAGTTTAATTATTGTGCTGATTCTACGTATCTCAATTTTCAAACTCTTTTGAAAATTTCCATGACCATTTTCTCGAAATTTATTTTTCTCACATTGTGTCGACAACAACTGCACTTCCGTAGCACTTACAGACTCCAAACTTTCCAGGTTTGGACAATATTTTGAAGGTGTGATCAGAGAGATTTCCAATATTCAATACCCAGCCTGATGAGTTATGAAACTCAAACAAACAAGGCAACATTTTTACAGACACTTATGAGTAGTTTATTCAAAAAACAAACAAGATATCCAAAATCCCCTCAACAAATCTTTTTAACTAACATATCAACAGAATAAAACAATAAATGTAAACATGGCTCCATCTTTTATATACATTTCATCGCCAAAAATATATAAAACACCTTATTTTTACTCGAAAACATAAAATGACTGAAATCTTGCAATACATTTCTTTCTGCAATTGATGTCAGCAATATACCGTAAACATCTCAAATTGATATGGCTCTATTTAAAAATGTTCCCTATTCACCTGCAGTCACTTCTGTTCATTCTCCTCGATTATATGAGTTGGCTGATTTTATACATTCAAAGGAAGCAGAGAAACTTTCATTTTTTTCTACTTCAAAGGTATGGAACAAATCATAGCAAAGATGAGCAGATGGCTTTATCAGATTAGCCTTTAAAGTGCGAAAGCGAAATGCTTTATAGCTTCTGGGACCCTAAGCAGGAGCTTCCTATAGGGAGCTGTAACAGTATGGACACAGCGGGTGTCTGGGGTCAAAGAGCATGTCCCGGGCCTCCATTCAATACACAGAGGAGCACTGATCTCAGAGCTGTAAAACTTCCCCACCACTAATGGCACAAAAGGACGCATCTCCCTTGAGCGTTAAAGCCACCGTTTTGCTGCTAATATATGAGCGGACACAGAGAAGGTGCAGAGGTCAGAGCTGGTAGTGGCGTTAAATAGTTTACGGAACTGAAGACAGGCCATAACTAAAGGGAGGGGGGGGATTCATAGTTAGGGCTTAAAGGTCACAATGTGAACTTTCAGGAGTAGACTCTAGATATTGTCTGTAAAGCCACACTGGACAACAATTTACCAAATGAAAAGAATAAAGCAGGGGTGTTTCTTTCACTGTGCATGTTTTAATCTGTGGAAATCATATTGGAAAACACAGTTGTGCTCAAACGTTCACACCTGGGCAGAATGTCAGGGTATGTAAACTTATGCATGTCATAGAATATGAATGATAACACAAAATCCTTTATTTCACTCATGGTTAGTAGTTGAGTGAAGCCATTTATTGTAAAAAAAAACTGTTTGTTTACGCTTTTCAACAAGAAACCAGCCAAATGTCCCTGATCAAAAGTTTACATATTGTGCATCTTGAAACAAATATCAGTCCTGTATTTCAGCTGAAGTGGATTTTTCTATTTTCCTGGCAGTTGTAACCTTTAGATCAGGGACATTTGAGTAGTTTCTGTTTCATTATGATTTGAAAAGAGTAAACTCAGTTCTTTGGCAATAAATGGCTTCACACAACCACTAACCATGAGTGGAGAAAAAGATTTTTGTGCTACCATTTATATTCTATGACAAATGTATGAGCACAACTGTATATTTACAAAATGATGCCTCTCTTCAGACCAGAATCGTAACGTCTCTGGAAGCGGGACATCACCAGCTATTCTCCATATCGCTAGCTTTGCTTTGTCAACAGACAGACAAACATGAAGATTATATCCACTTCTAAATGGCTATATATTTTGATAACGCAATGCAAAATAGCGTTGTCTGCATGTGCATTGCAAAAAATAATCTAGACATGAGCACAATCTTCTTTAAATAATTAAATTTGCCTTTGATTTCAGAAAGTAATTTCAAGAAATCTGCCAATGGAGTAAGTTTTTTACACTTAAATCAAGAAAAAGACATCAACAACAATCTTATTTCAAGATTATTCTGAATTTCTATCTAATTTGGAGTTTTATTTGAATATTATTCTTATGTCAGCTTCGTTGTTCTGCCATGTGGCTATTACTGTCTATCTGCTTCAGCGTTGTACCTTCACTGTGATTGGCTAAATCCACTTGTCACTCACTCAGAGCATGAGCAGACGGCTTGTGTCTGTCTGAGCCTGGAGTTGCACTAAACAGACAAGCACTGACTCACTAAACAGTCTGTTCAAATTGGCAGATCGTCACATCACAATCCTCCTACAACTCCTACAACTTCACTGTACTCATCCCGGTACATGATTATGCTAATTCTGAAAAATGCATAATTCATACTTCCATCTTGCATCTCGTCTCTTTGCTTTCGCTGAGGGCTGTTTGGACTTAGCCTATCTCCTCCAGCATCTCTTACTTCCTCAAACCCTCTCCACTGCTGCTGCTTTATTTCCTCTCCGTATCTTATCGTTTTTCTTTTGTTCTTTGCCGTCGGTATCTCTCTCTCTCTCTCTCTCTCCGTTTTTTAATCTGCACTCTCTCCCGCGCGTTTATCGGCGGCTTCATCTCGCGCGGGCTCGGGAACACACGTACTACGCACATCTGTTTGGTGTAGGTGAAATTAAAGTGCGATAAGCAGCTTACCTGGTGTGTGCTCAGTGCGCCGCTCCATAGCTTTTGATTTGAACCCAACTATAGACCAAAATGTACACTCGAAAGCACGTTTAGACAACAGGCTGTGTACACAAACTTCAATTATGGGGGGAAAGTAGTGGATCATAACTATCGCAGGCAGATCAATTTCTTTCTTCTTCATTCTATTTGGTACGTTTTATATTGATTTCTATTATATTATATAGAAGCTTGATAAAATATTTGCAAATTACTACCCCCTTTCGCTGCTTACATCATCAGTGACATCAGCTGGAGGCAGGAAGTGAGCAAGAGAAATAATATTTAACTAAAACTAGTGATTATAAGTGTAAAACTACAACTAAAACATGTTGTCCTGTTGTGGCTTAAGGAGCGAGAACAAGAGGAATGGCATTTGAGACGATAAAATAAGGTTTTATCTCATATTTCCAACAAAAGTTAGACATTTGTTTATCGTTACCATGACAACAGTCCCGCCCACCAGCTCGTCCGTTTGCGCACGCGCCTCGGTGCCGGAAGTAATAATCCCATTCAAAAATTGCATAGACTTTTCGAAAAAAAATGTTTAAAGGAACGATAGCAGCTAATCAGCTCCGTGGAGACTTATGGGCATAAAACACACAAAAATAAATTAAAATTGTATCCAAAACTTCATAAAAAATATTTTGCCCTGTTTTCAAGTATTGGGTGTTTTCTTTCTTGTAAAATATCCCCGCTATGACTAGCAGTTAGCACGTAGCTGGTTAGCCTCCGTCGTGCTTTTAAACCCTCTATTTTATTACAGCTATTTTTAATCATTTATTCCAAATACCAAAAAATGCGTCTTTGCTGCGAGCGCCTCCTCTCCCTAAGACCTGACTTGTAACTTGACCGGGAGCGGAGACGTCTCCGGCTCGTTTCTATGGAGATGTTGATCGAAAGCAGCCAAATACGAGATTTAAAAAGGTTAGGCCCTCATCCAAATCCATCCTTTGATTACCCACTGCAACCCACTGGCTGGTCATCAGGAGCATGTTTTGCTTTGCTGGCAACAGTACAATCCAAAATGTTACGCAGTGTACCTTTAAAACTAGAAAAGTCAAACATATTTGAAGAAATGTGACACAAATTTCATTGTGACAAACTCTATTCAATAACTGCATTTGTTTACTCACATTATTTCTTTATTTTCTTTATAACACGAGCAGCAAATTAAGATAATGGTAAGAAAGAGTTAGAACTTAGCTATTGTTTTTAGTTGAAGTGGCATCAAACAATAATAACATAGAATCAATGGGGGTGAATGCTTCTGAGCCACTGTAACATGTAGCTTAATCGGTTGATGATCTAGTATAACATTTGTCAATTTTCTTTTTGGAAATTTCTTTCAAAAACGTTTTCTCTCCCATATTATATAGTATGTGCTGTATCGGCACCGGCTCCAACTGAAATCGAAATTCGTAACATGAACACAACCTATTCGACACGGTGTTACAGCAAATTCAAGGTCTATCAGAAGAATAGCAGCGGAGTTATCGCTCAAACGTGCAAAACATGAGCCGCTACGTCTTTTATCGGATCGAAGAGAGAAAGAATTCACTTGATATTCACATTGGGCTGAGAGTACTATATATACGCAACACAGTGAAACCCCATATGCAACAGTCCAGCTGCAGTTTACAAATCTTCTTTTGTTTCGCTACTATAATGCACTGTTTTGGCTTCAGCTGCTGATAAATAATTAAGCCCGTTGTTTGAAAGGCCAGGTCCACACAAAAAAATGGGGATTGTTTAGAAGTAAAAAGTAGAGTCAATTACAAATGGAAAAGAGGTGAAATGTTTTGGTAAAGTATCTAATTGCAAGTTGTTGTTTTTTTTTTTTCATTTTTTCTACATAATAAGACTATGATAGTTTATTGTTTACAGTGGACACTATATTACCAAAATAATGAGCCACTTTTACCCAACAAAGCAGCACACAGCAAAGTCGACTTAAGTGGGCCATTGCTGTTTCTGTTCAGGCCCTTCCATCAGCCCGTATCTGCAGACGATCTCAGCCAGTGGAGGTGCGCGTGTTGTGCTTGTCTCCGTGTGGAATCTTAGATGCCTGGCAGGCTGTCTCCCTGTGGGGCAGAGCTATGATGAGCAATTATCCACTAGGGCGACTTTGTAGGCTAATTTAGCATATTTATGTGGTCAGCAGCACTGTTTACTATTCCCCCTCACTGCTTACTGCTGCACTTTCAATTTGGAGCATTCTCTCTCCCTCTTTCATTTGCTGTGGCTCTCCCTTCCTCTCCTCTCCTCTATCTCTCCCACCTGATGGGGTTTTGTGATGTGTATCGCTCCCTTCTTCCCCATTCGGTGCCTCTATTTTTATCCCGAGCGTGGGATGGATGGGAGTTGAGGGACAGGTGTAGAGCCGTGTGTTTTCGAGGGAGGATCCACACAGAGTCGCACAGATGGGGGGTAGTTTGTGCGGCTACTACCAAGAGGGATTTGTCTTTATTTGTTTAAAGGTCTGATGTCTAAAGTGCGCTGCATGCGCCTGTGTTTGTGCGTGCAACACACAGAGAGAGAGAGAGAGAAAGCAGCCTGCCTCATATTTCACCACAAAATTGAAGTAGAATCTAATCATAGGCTCATAAAGACTGACCCTGGAGAGTGCCTGCCTCTTTAAGGCCTCTCATGTTGTTGGGACATTACAGCGCTCTGGATCCTGTCCTTAACCTTCTCCTAATCAGAGAGCACCTCCTAAAACAATATAAACATATTACACGTCCTGTATTATGCAACGTATGCTCTATTATGTTATAATTTAGTATTAAATATTGTGGTCACAATTAGATTTGCCGCTCTGTTCACATTTTAAAATCATGAATCAACCAGATTAAACTGGAGCATTAACATTTGAGTGAAGACTGAACTGCTAAACTAATAAGAGTCACATGTTTCACAACATGTTTCTAGAGGACTATAATTCACTGGAACATATTTGCACATTTGAATTCATGGCTCCTCTGTGTTTTCACAGTTCAGTCCATACACCTTCACCAGACTTTCCCTAAGGGGACTATAAATACCAAGGCTAAGGTTTCCCCAGTGAACAAACCCTCACAACTCTTATATCTTTACATTTTCAGCTAGTGCTTTCACTCCTTTACCCATTGCTGCTTTGCAGGAATATAGTCTGACAGTTACTCAGTCGCGAAATGTAAATGCTGCACGGTTAGCAATCTCGCCTCACAGCAAGAAGGTCCCAGACTTGATTCCCTGGTCAGATGAAGGCCTTTCTGTGCGGGTGTCTTGGTTTCCACAATCAAAACATGCACAATAGGCTAAAATCTTCCAATTAGGTACTGCTGACCGAGATCCAAGCTTAAGATCTGGAAATGGGCACAAAAGTATCAAAATATACCTCAGGTGAAACAACAAGTGAATGCTTTCCATTCAGTAGTATTTTCCTCCTCCAGAGTCCAAACTCTGCTCCAAATAATGAGCTGCTACCGCCACGTGATCCAATTGACTGTAGACTAGTCAATCAAAAAGCACCACGCCAATAAATTATATTGACCATAGATTTAATCACGATTCGATTGTAACACAATTAATTGCAGAATCCTCCCAATACGGCCCCTAGTGTTTGAGATAGATTAGTCACCGCGGCCAATAATGAGCTAAAGATAGTTCCTGTAGAAAAAGCCCTAAATCCACTGGAGAAAAAAAAAGACCTCATCGCAGACCTACATTTGTGGCACGGCTCGCTGGGATGTCGTGTCGTGTGCGTGCGTGATTACCAGGCTGATGTTCCCTGCCAAAGCGGTTTCCCCTCCGACGCCGCCGAGAGCTAAAGGAGCCCAAAGTTGAGTTGAGTCCATGTCACACACCATCTGTTTTTTTTGCAAATCCAGCCCAGACCCGCACAGTCATCGGGTTTTAGCAACAAATATCACTCATTACTTTTTCATACGCAGCAAGTGCAGAGTGATGTATTATAGTGGAAATTCATGAGTAGCTTTCTGTGTTGTTTTGGAGTTTCAACAGTGCCATGACAGGTTGGTATTTGGCGAACAGGAAGAGCACACATGAAATATTCAAATATGATATCAAGATAATGTGTGCGCTAGCCTATTTTTGTGCATTTGGAAAAGTTTGGATTCGATTTTAAAACTACAGGCTGTGGCAATGACAAAGAGCACTGCGTCCCATCAAAAAAAAATTAAAAACTAAAAATTAGGATGGCAAAATGAATCTCTCTTGAATTGAAATTGCAGTTTGAATGGTTGTAAGTAAGCACAATAGCTGACATTATGTAAGTGTCCTCTGGCTTAGAAATCTTCAAACATAAAAGGTTTCTTTGGTGAAATATTGGTCTTTGCTTAAATGTTAATGCTCCCGGACTTGTTAAATTGCAAATCTAATTGCAAAACTCCAGTCCAATACATCATAATAAGGTATCCCCCCCCCCAAAAAGTGTTCAGCCCATATGAAAAATAGCAAATCTCTCGTCCCCTTAACCTAATTTTAGTCTGTAATGTCTAAATGTCCCATCTGAGCTCACGGGGGCCTCCTGGATAATGTGAGTCGTCTCAATAAAAATGGGGGTTTGGAGCATCAGAAGCCGCAGCAGAGGAGCAAAGGAGCACGGAGCTTAAAGGCATGAATAGGTCTGTTTGGTCAGAACGGGGGGCAGGGTGAGACAGGGGAGGAATGGATTTAAGACAAGGAGGAAACAGGACAAAAGTTTGACATAATGAGCGTGGAGGAGGGGTCCGCCGGGTGCACGGGGTATGAAAGGGAGAGGGGGCTGGGGGGGGGCGCACTTCTGTCACTCCAAAAACTGAGACATCTGTCAGAGGGGCCACTGCTGCGCGTGATTAGCCAGACAAGAGCGGGACAAGACTTTGGAGGCACCTGGGCCGCGACCCCGACTCCTGGCTCCCGCTCTCCAGCCACACTTCACCGCGCCGTCGACGTAATTGCCTTTGTGAGCTGCTCCCGGGAAGCCGCTGACAGCAGGAGACAGCCCCAATGAGCTCCACGGGCCGGCCCATCGCGGCGCACGCTCGGCTTTTGTTAGGGAGGGTCCTGCTCTTTGGAGAGTCTAGTGTTGCTATTTCTTTAATTGGAAATATCAGTGTTTAAAAAAAAAAAGCGATGTCACGATGAAGGTCCAAGTTAGGGCTGCATGCGATAACTTTCTTGAATATTGCAATGAGATTATAGCAATATTTTACTTAGGGATGTCACGATCTGAATTTTTTATCAGAATAAAAGAATAAAATAGAGAATTTCTTAAAATCTTACAAAACGTACCATCCAAACTTTCAGAATCAAGGCATTATATGTTATATTTCTTTAGTTGTTGTACAAGTTAAAACACATTGAACAGTCAGCCTATGTTAAAAACATTTAAATTTACAATTTTGTTGATATACCGCACTTTTTGTCATAGTTTGGCTGGTCCTGCGACTTATACTCAGGTGCGACTTATATATGAATTAATATGTTAAGTTAACATACCAGACACTTATTTATGCTTTGTGTAGCTGAATAACCCTCAATGTGCTACGTTAGCATACCATACACCTATTCACCCTGTTGTGCTCTATTCTATTGTTATTATTATAACTTGCCTTTCAAGATGAAGTGTCTGTTCTTGGTCTTGGATGTTGTAAAATAAATTTCCCCCCAAAAATGCGACTTATAGTCCAGAGCGACTTATAGTCCGGAAAATACGGTAGCTGATTTCCACGCGCTTGCAGTTTCACTTTCGTTTTTACCGTGACGTGATGTAATTACCGTGCCAAGATGGATACGATTTTCCCTCTGCGCATTGGATTATTTAACCTGCCGCTAGCTTCATGTGTTTGGGTGCAAGTTACACTGGATGCCAGTTCATTAGCGATTTACCGCGGCTCCTAAAATCCTCACGATTAATCTACGATGAGCTTATATGACCACGGTAATCGTAATAAACAGTTCATCTTGACATCCCTAATTTTGCTAAAACTTTTCAACACAATCACAGTTGAAATAAAGTTGATAAGCTTTTTTTTTTCAACGCTAGATCAGATACAAATAGGGCTGGGTACCGTTAAACGATACCAGTACGGTATCGAAAAAATAATGAAGGTACTACCGATATCGAAAAATAAATTGGTACCGAAAACTGGTACTGAAAAAATATTTATCGTTAGAAAGCAAATTTGTCTTCCTGGTGGGTCTGAGACTGCACTAAAGAAAGGGCTAAGGTGTTTCAGCTCAAATAAATGATAAAAACACTAAAAGAAACAGTATTTTATAGAATAAATGATCATTATTGTTCTGTTTTATGGTTCTACAACAAAACTAAAATCAAGCACGAGGATAAATGACTCGATTTGAGAATATTAGTCTTGTTTAGAGCAGTTTTGACTAGATTAGGCACATTTAACCTTCTAGATATTTAATTTTTTGTGTAGATGACCAATAATTTAGTATAGGTATCGAAAAAGGTATCGGTATCGTAAACCAAGTATCGTTAAAGTACTAGTATCGAAAAAACATGAACGGTACCCAGCCCTAGAGATGAGTGACTCTGCTTGGCCAGGTGCTTTTAGCACAATCACGGTTTTC
>OMNZ01071471.1:0-11967 GCA_900303255.1 Lesueurigobius sanzi | reverse complement strand
TTCATGGTAATTAGGCCTGTAATTATGCGCATTAATTATAAATCAGGTCAAAGCATCGACATTGTTGATGTTAAATAAACAAATTATAATCATTTTACTGTTAAATGGCAAGTTTTACTGCGCTCTGGCCTGTTCTCCAGCTCAGTGTTATTCTAGTGGGTCTTATAGCATGTTATATAAGGTCACATCCATTGAACCTGGGACCTTCTCTCTCTGTCGCAGAAGTTCCAGCCCTACACCGTGCCTCCACTGGGCCCGTTCCTCCCCGTCGAACTCGGCCGCAGACACTTCTTGAATTCGTGACATTGGTAGATCAAACAAGTCACGACTTCTCTGTATGTTTTGAATCGCTGTCAGGGGCTGTGAGCGCTGCTTTCATCTCGTCTGCGCTCGCCTCGCTCCGTGATTCCCTGCTCTGTTCCCACGTCTTCTCCTCTTTTTAGGCCCTGCTCCTGCATCATTCAGTCGCTCAAAGTCAGCGAGGTCCCTCCGGCTTATCTCCCATTCACCATCCCTTTATTTTTAGCTGACTGTGCCTGTTCATACACACGCACACTTGTAATTAGACGTGCACGCATAACGTCCACACAGGAGGAGTTCTCAACTTGTGGGACGGGGACTTCTCCTTGTGGTCCTGCGCGGTAACTTTGTGGAGACTATTTTTCCCTGCTTTAAAGTGCATTTGACACATTAAACCAAATTTTCACCAAAACACAGTTAACATGTTTGAACTTTAGATTTGATAACATTTTTACCTAGATTTCCCTGGGGTGACATTTTTGTGATGTTTCTTTTTTTCACTTCCTGTTGGACATGAGCACAGGAAGTGACATAGGTAGAGGTAGACAATTCATGTTGCCTTGCCGACCATGTTATACCGATGAGAAATGAGTGAGTCAGAATCATAGAAATCATAGAAACGCCCTTAGCTGTCGGAGCCTATACGCCGAACTACTGTAGCTTAAACTTCCCAGACTCTGCGTTATGGAACATCCTCTCCCCGGTCAAACGAATGGTGAAACCAGTCCGTATAAAGTATGACAAGGTATGGCATGTCTGTTTAATGACATTTATATCATTTCTTTATTTTTTCTAGCATTAACATATTACAAGAGGAGGTTTAGTGGGCACTGGACGCGTTTCCGAGCGTCAAAAAAGCAGAAAACTGAACTGAAATGACTCAGCATTTAGCTCAGATGCCACTTTTACATGCTATTTGTAATCTTAAGTAAAGTCTCTGAAGGTTTTTTGATTTCTAACAAGGCTTTGACATCACACAAACGTGGTCGATGGTTGACAGCAGCTGAAAACATCCAGATAGTTCATAAATTGCAGTGTTTGATGGCTAATGCTAACGCTAACGGCTATAGGGAAAATGCATGAAAGTAGTAGCCGTCTTGCTAACTGCCCGTGTCCGTTAGCTCTGGAGGGCATTTCTTTTTATTTATTAGTAGGGCTGGGTACCGTTAAATGATACCAGTACGGTATCGAAAAAATAATGAAGGTACTACCGGTATCGAAAAATAAATTGATACCGAAAAAATATTTATCTTTTAGAAAGCAAATTTGTCTTCCTGGTGGATCTGAGACTGCACTAAAGAAAGGGCTGAGGTGTTTCAGCTCAAATAAATGATAAAAACACTCAAAGAAACAGTATTTTACAGAATAAATGATCATTATTGTTCTGTTTTATGGTTCTACAACAAAACTAAAAATCAAGCACGAGGATAAATGACTCGATTTGAGAATATTAGTCTTGTTTAGAGCAGTTTTGACTAGATTAGACATATTTACTACTGTCATCTAGATTATTTGGTTAATTTCATGACCATTTTTACTGATTCTAAGGTAATCTCACTTGAATTAGGGAAATAAAACTGCCAAAAGACCAATTTTCTTACCCCATTGGTAAATTAATTTACTGTAAATAAAAAAGAAAATAAGTAGAAATGTATTGAAGCAAGTCAAAACAAGTGGTTAGAATCAGGTCAAATGAGCCACTAAATCTGAACTCAAAACAGCTCAAATTTAGATAAATAAGATGAATTTGGGTCATTTAAACTTCTAGATATTTACTTTTTTGTGTAGATGAAATGAAATAATTTAGTATAGGTATCGAAAAAGGTATCGTTCAGGTATCGGTATCGTAAACCAAGTATCGTTAAGGTACTAGTATCGAAAAAAAACAATACCCAGCCCTATTTATTAGTCACAACATAAAGAATTGAATCATTGAATTACCTCGTCACTGACATAAAACTAAGATGAATACTTCACAGATATTTTCCATCCGACTCAAAAGGATGAAACACTGTAATGTGCACTAGTCCTTGATGAGCAACTGAGATTGAGATCTGTTTAAGCCGCACTCTACACCTTTTGTATTGTCAAGTCTTTTCTGAGGAGATACTTCATAGAAACAAAGGTTTGGGAACCATTAGTCTTGAGGATATGATTGAAATTAGGGCTGTACGATATTAACGAAACTTGTGATACACGTAAGTTATTTGTTTTGCCAGAAAATTGTGTCAAAACAAGACAAAAAAATAGAATAAAAACATTCAATCAGGAACAAAACAAAGCAAAAATGGAACTAAATTATGAAAATGATAGCAAACTGAACTTTTGGACATTTTTAAGCTCCAGGCATTTTTCGACTTACATGATCTGATCTCAGTCAGATCATGTAAGTCTAGCGATCTTGTGTTATATTGTGACTTCTTGCCCACACCAGTGCGATACGGATATTGCATCAGCTAATATTGTGATATATTTTGCAATGTTTTGAGCAGTCATAATTGAAATTGTTAAATAAATGAACTAGACACGTATTTCTGAGGGATTTCAAAAGTTGTTGTAAAAAAAATGTTCTTACACCGCAAAACAATACATGTCAAGATTAGTTTAAATGACTCAAATTCAGAATATCAATCTAAATTTGAGTTGTTTTGACTTGTTTACATGTAGTCGCTCATTTGACCTACATTATTTAGCTTTTTCTGTGATGTTTCCGACTTGTTCCAATACATTTCTTCTCATTGAAAGTAAACGTATTTGCCAATGGAGTAAGAACATTGGTCTCGTCCTATTGGCAGTTTCATTTACTTATTTCACCCGAAGATTACCTCAGAACCAGTTAGCAATGTTGTGAAATAAACCAAATAATCTGGAGCCGACGTTAGTAAATATGTCTAATCTGGTCAAAACTACTTGAACCGAGATGAATGTTCTGAAAGTCTTGATGCTTGATTTGTTTTTGTAGTGCTCTTCTCATGTCCGCCCTCTCCATTTGCTCGCTCTGTTATCTCTTCTCCTGTGGCTCATCTAATCCGTGGTTCTTGTGTAATCCCGATCAGTTGGCCCTCATTCTTAATCCCGTCACTTCCCAATCCCCCGTACTCCAATCTGTGGTGTCTGTGGGACATCAGAGGCCCGAAGGTGGCGTGTGTTTACGCTAAAACGGACTTACGCTCAGAGAAGTTACAAGCACCTGTCACCTGCTAACCCCCGATTAAACGCACCAGCTGCAGCAAAAGGCCATCTCCTTGCTACATTCACCTTTATCTTGATTTGTTTACATTCAGAAGGAAGGGTTTGGTTCTGTAGAAGCAAAAAGATACATCAATTAGTAATAAATGAATACAAATATGTCAGATTATAATGTCATAAAAACATATCCAATTGCAGTTAAATTTGCTTAAAAATAAAATAAAATTGAGTAAAACATTGGGTGAAACGGTGAAATGGCTCGTTTCAGCCATTTAGTCCAATATATAATATAGTAGGACCTACCACTTTTGATTTAATGTGGAATCAATATTCCAGCTCCATAAAGATGCGCAATATTGGCAAAAAGAACAGTGCTTTGTACATTAACAAAATTATTATGTTTGCAGTTTATTATAAAGGAGCTTTATATCAATACTGTCCGAGCGTAATTAAAGTTATTTTTTGCCAAAATTGATTTTTTTTTTTTCTCCAATCTATTTTCCAAATAGAGCCACGTCTACAGGTTTTGGCTGTATCCTCAGCCAATGGATGAGAAGACTTGTTAGAACAATACCAACACGTGGATTCATTTCCCCATAAACCTGAAAGTCAGAAGTTTTATTACCATCGTCAGTGAAAGGTTTTCAAATGTTCTTCGGCGCAAGAGAACAGAGAGTGATTCTGGTTTGATGTTATGTTCCGCGACCCAAATAAGAATGGGATTTTGTTCTCTGTAATGTAAAATTCTGTATTTCCCCCATGCACAATGTATTCCATTCACCATATAAAGGTGAAATTATGATCAAAACTACACAGTAACAGTAATTTTAACAGATTGTGGCATTTCTACACTTCTTCAGTAGGTAAATATTGGAGGAATGTGCCCAGGCTGCAATAGTGCAACACGAAGCAGACTAGCTCTAATGATACACAAAACTATACATGAAATATGACTTGGGTGATTATGCTCGGAGTAAATGTGTAAAAGACTATACAGCACATGTTTTTATTTTTCCTTGGGCTGCAGATTTTGTTGGTTTCTTAAATGAGTTGTCAAAGTTTGACAGGACTTTGAAAAGGCCTGGTGGTGACCTGCCGCTCACGTTTCCTGGTGGAGGTAACCCGTGCTGACCATCTGTGTTTGTGTGTTTGCTTCTCAGATGAACCGGCCGATCCAGGTGAAGCCAGCGGACAGCGAGGGCAGAGGAGGTGAGACCTGCTCCTTTCAATCTACTCAGAGCCACCGTCCTTTAATTGCGCCAAACTGTAGACAACACTGCCCCCTGCTGGACCACAATGGCAGCTCTGCCAATGGAAGATAATGTGGCACTTGTATTGGTTTATCTTGGCATAACAGAAACAGAAGTGTTTGGTTAAAATATATCAGATTGAAACACAAACTGCTGTTGTCCTGTTGTGAAATACTACTAAGATGACTACTGCTACCAATACAACTATGTGTTTCCATTAGGGCTGAAACAACTAATCGATTAATCGTCAACTAATCGATTATTGAAATAGTTGTCAACTATTTTAGTAATCGATTTATCGTTTCTGGGATATACACACTCAGACAGAGTAAGAATTACATCAAAATTTTGTATTTTTTGTGAAAAAACTATGTTGACTCTGAAGGCATTGGTTCTAGAAGTTTTTTTTGCAAATATTTTTTCTCTGATTGTTCCACATCTTCGATCATAATCTAATCCGAGCAGAAAGAGGACTCTCTCTTTTACAATCCCAGAGTGAATTTTAGAGGTTCTTAGCTTTCAAATGAGGAGTGACATGTGGAACTTGTACAAAGAGCATCCTACAAACATTAGCTTTAACTTTACTTCATCAAGACGTCACCTTTAGCTTCATGTGCAAAAAGCTTTTAACAATTACACTTTCCATGCACCTTTTTGCGCCAACCGATTAATCGATTAATCGTAAAAATTAATCGATTACTTAAATAATCGTTAGTGACAGCCCTAGTTTCCATGTCACATCTTTTCTTTTACTTAGTCATTTCTTTGTTCCTCTAAATGTGCTTTTGGATAACTAAACAGAGATATAAAATTAACCACAAAATCCCTCTTATACTGCTGAAACCCTGGGAGAGTCCAGTCAATGACCAAATGAGTTTAAACATCATTATATACTAGTCCATCATTATATACAACTCTACTTAAGCATTCTCAAATCAAGCCATTTAAATGCATGTGCACGTTTGTTTTTGCAGTGCACCTCGCGGGCACTGGCCTCATACACAGCCATCCATCGGGGAGCTAATTTGATTTTCCGTTTTCCTTTTGTGTGCTCTCTCCCTCAGAGGACAGAAAATTGTTTGTGGGCATGTTGGGGAAGCAACAGAGCGACGAAGATGTCAGACGGCTGTTCGAACCGTTCGGCAGCATAGACGAGTGCACCGTGTTGAGAGGACCGGACGGCACCAGTAAAGGTAACCGGCACGAAGGCACAAACTCTTGAAATGGATGATCCTCAGAGGGGGGAGCAGGGGCCCGTATAAATCAATGGGTGGAGCGTAGTGCAAAAAGTAATCGAAGAATAAAAAGTCACATTTTCTTGAAATAAGTGATTTGAGAAGGTTAGTGAACAGGATTGTGAGTGGAACAAGTATTTTTGTTCATAAATGAAGAAAAAGCATCTCCTTACACTTTAAATGAGATAATAAATGTTGTAATTTACTTGAAGTAGATGTTTTTTCTTATCTTAAGTGCCTAGATTAAGAAATCACGCACCCTGCCTCACTTGCAAAGTATATTTATTTAGGATATAAAACTTTGCAAGTCTGTCAGTGTGTGGGATTTCTTAATCTATGAACATTGGGTTCCTCCCTCGTCTCCTACGCACCTGCCCGAAGTATTTGATGTGCAAATTCCTATTCTCTTATCATAAGTGCCAAACTACTTGTTCCACTGGCAGATTTCTTTCTTGGCAGGTCAAAATTACTCCAATTAATGTTAAATATTCTTAGTTTGAACAGATATTTTGTCGTGCAGTATTGTAGAAGAAAATGGGTCCCAACTGAAAACCTATGCTCTGCAAAAATTATTAAGTATGGAATTTTAAATATTTTAGTAATTCTGACTTGCCAAGTAAAAGTAACTGCCAATTCAATAAGATTTATTTTCTTCTCAGGTGAAATGAAGTGCAATAACAAATTGTGGGTGCAATAAGATGGATTAGAGCAAAAGACTTAAAGGCCCTATACCTGTTTTTTTCCTAGAAGTGGATTGAAATTTGTTATTTTCTCCTTTGGCATATTGCAAACTCAAACAGTTGTGAAAATAATTCTGTGCATCTAAATATAAAGCATTTATTGCCCGTTTCATTGTTTGCAGGCTAGTTTTGTAGCGTTTCTGTGACTGTGACTCTCTCTAAGAAGAAACAGGATTTCAGAAATGTGTTGGGAAAGTTTGGAATGGGTTTGACCACAACTGTCAATTTAGTTTACTCGCTCCCTCTTCCATTATTTGTAATTTTCAAAATATTAAAAAATCAGATATAGAGCCTTTAAAAGAGAAGATTAAGACACTATGGGGGTCATTTACTAAGCGCTTCCTCATGTGCAAAACAAGTAGCGTGTGCAAAGTGATACATACACTTTCAAATGGTAAATTAGCATAGCACAAAAGGCTATGTGCTTTTTTCCAGTTTGTACTCGTTATTTAGCCTTTAGCCTTGATAGATGACCCCCCTAAGAGATTATTTCACTTACAAATTCAAATCAATGTCATATATACTTGAATTTGGCAGTGTGTACCAATGTTTAGTTGTTTATTTTGTTTTTGTTTTTGGTGTCAACAAATTACTATACTTTGAGATCGGAGTTTTGTGTTTTATGACTATTAATATACGATATTTGTCTTTGTAGGATGTGCGTTTGTCAAGTTCCAGTCGCACGCCGAGGCCCAAGCGGCCATCAACAGCCTCCACGGGAGCCGCACGATGCCAGTGAGTTCTCCACGTACACGGCAATGCAATATAACATGAGTGATTTCACAGCTGTGCGCCGCGCGAGGCTCTTAAAGGATCTGTAAGTAATAATGTCCCGGACCAGTGCCACGGCCGTCCCGTGTCCCCCGTGTCCCATAAAAGGATTAAATGGATAGGGAAAAGTAATGAATTAATAAACAAGTAGCCCGAGTCTCGTTAACGCGCAGAGGTGGCACGTCTCGTCACCTGTAACTGCAGTTTGAAGCTCTCCTGCTCTGATCCTGCTCTGATCCTGCTCCACAAGCTCCCCCCAGTATATCCTCACACCTGGCTGCGCTAGCTCCTCTGACCTGAACTTGTGGGGGCCAGTACTTCCTGTCCTATTCATTTCCTGTGGAGATTAGCTTAGACCCGTTGGATTAATCATGTTTTGTAAAGAGTCGGTTGTGAAGAGTGAGTTCCTGGTAGTTGCGTGTTAATTTTATATTTAGTGTAGGAGACGTCGGTGTTTAGTCTGTGTTTGTGGCACTTTTTTAGTTGTATAATTCATTAGATTACTGTTCTGCTTCAAGATAAACTCTCCGACCTTTATAAACACAGATGTTTCCTTCACTGAAGTATTTATATACAACATCAAGTTATTAACACGCAGTAAGTGATCTACCAGGGACTCACTGTTCATCACGGAATCTTTACAAAACATGATTATTCGACCAGGTCTAAGCTAATCTCCAGAGGAAATGAATAGGCAAGGCAAGGCAAATTTATTTGTAGAGCACAATTCATACACAAGGCAATTCAAAGTGCTTCACAATTTCATAAAATTACAAGAAAGCAGATAAAATCAATCAATAAATATAATCATTGACTAATTACATTAAAAGTGAAGAGTGCAGATAAAATACTTTCGCCCTATTCTGCAGATAAAATACTTTCAGAATAGGGCGGCACAGCAGCACAGTGGTTAGCGCTTGTGCTTCACAGGTCGAAGGTCCCGGGTTCGGACACGGCCCAGGACAGGGCCTTTCTGTGTGGAGTTTACATGTTCTCTCCGTGTCTGTGTAGGTTTCATCCAGGTGCTCCGGTTTCCCCTGCCACCAATAGGTCGGGATGAATGAAAGAGTTTGTGAGTGCGAATGTGGGACCACGGATGAAAATTAGGCTTTACATGAGTTCTCATGTGCATGCACTGTCCCAACCAAATAAACAAAACAAGATGAAAACTGAAGAATCTTTGCCTACGAAAAACAAACAATATGGACAGGAAGTTCTGGCCCTCACAAATTCAGGTCAGAGGTGCCACATCATGCAACAAGCCATAAAGAAGTGAAATACAAGCCAACTCTAGAATCAAACTAATTCAAGAATCCTGTGATGCATTTCAGATCATGTTTGTTTGTAGAGGTCCAAATTGCAGGAAGAATTGTACAAAAATAAAGTCAATGGAGACAGGATCATTGTTTTTCGACTGTGTTGATGAATGTGCATTGTTTTAAATCCACATTCATGTGGTGTTTTTTTTGTTGCAAGGCATGCTGATAGGTTGCATTCACGTTCCAGAATTGATGATGATGATGATTTCAGTTGGAGCAGGTGCAACTCTGTGGGAGAGACAGTTTTAGAAAGAAATATTAAAATAGAAAATACATAGATGTATGTCACATAAATCTTTAATCTTTTGGCTGAAAGTCTGAAATCACGCATATGTTTCTTTGTTTTATATTGTTACCTTTTGTTTTTATCTTATGAGAAAAATAATTTGACCATTGTTCATATGTGCTGAAAGAGAAGACTGTAAATGTTGCTAGTTTTTGTGTCATGTGTAAAAGCACTGTAATAAAGCAATATTAGCCATGAAGCAAAAAGACGAAAAATCAGCATTTTGACAGTGACCAAACCACACCTCCTCAATTTTAAAGCTGAGTCTGAACTGCTGTGTCTCTATTCCTGCAGCGTTACCGCGTCTATTAAAGAAAGCCTCAAACTAACGCTGTTGTGTGTGTGTGTGCAGGGAGCGTCCTCCAGCCTGGTGGTGAAGTTTGCAGACACAGAGAAGGAGCGAGGGCTGAGAAGGATGCAGCAAGTGGCCTCTCAGCTCGGCATCTTCAGCCCCATGACCCTCAACTTCCCCGCCTACAACGCCTACACACAGGCCGTCAACGCACAGGCCAGTCATACCACACAACCAGTATCACGGTTTGAAAGAAAGGAAGCTCAAATGTTGAATGTTTTTTCTTTAATATAGAGTCTACCAGCCTACTATTTTAATCTTAGGGCTTCACCTCTTTCTCTTTGTAATTAAATAATGTTGTTGAAGCTATAGGGTCAAAAATATGTCTTAAATAGGCTGCGTTCACGTTACAGAATCTATTTCATTTCGAGAGCAGGTGTCAATTGAAGTCTATGAGAGGACATTTTCAAAAAGAAAATGTTCAATATTTCAATAAAACCTGCTGTATTTCCACATGAGGTTTTGCAGTGTAGGGGGCTGCCGTGCTTATGAAAGGATGTAATAAGTTTGAAGAGGCTATCAGGGGAGCTAATTGGGGCTAACATTATTAGCCAGACAACAGAACATACGTCATCTGGCATTTCGCTTTCCCGCAACACACAGGCTTTAACCTCGGACCGGGGACGTAATGGCCCGGTAATTAGATCTCTATTCATCTGTCCCTCCATCATCCCCTGCTCCTGTCCCCTCCGCTCACTGCCTGTCTTTGTCTCCCACCGCGCCCCGTGTTCATTTACGCTGCACAGCATTAATACCTACATGACTTCGAGCCAGTTGAAATCACAATTTTGGCGGATTGGATTTGTTTGCATTTATTCATTTACCGGGCACCGAGATATTTGATTTGTTTCAAGGCCTTTCAGTCTTATTTTAATAACTTAATAATAATATTTTAGTCCAATTATCAGCCAGGTGGTTTACATTGTTGACGAAGGCGAAGAACGAAACAGGCGAAGAGAGAAAAGAGACTTTAAATGGACAGATAAAAACTGCTAATGATCTCAAAGCTCACAAATACTGAATTATCATATGCAGGAGGTACATGCTACACGACAATCTATGATCAATGCAATTTTTTATTATTATTACTTTGTATTTGTGTTCATTTTTGCATAATACTCACAAAAAATGTGTATTTTCATGTTTTTTGAGATGCTGTTTTCTGCACTATAGCTAGTTACTATATTTAGGCATTTGTTGCACAGTTTTTGCCCCTTTTTTGGAGAACAATTCATACAGTTGTCCTCATAAGTCTATATACCCTTTTAATCTTGTGGAATTTTGTCATAGAATATGAATGATAGCACAGAAATCTTTTTCCCACTCATGGCTAGTGTTTGTGCGAAGCCATTTATTGCCAAAGAACTGACTTTACTCTTTTGAAATCACAATCAAACAGAAACGACTCAAATGTCCCTGATCTAACGTTTACATGACCTTCAACAACTGCCGGGAAAATTGTGCAGGAGCAAAGAAAAACTCACTTCAGCTGAAATACAGGACTCTCTGACAAAATTGATGCACAATATGTAAACTTTTGATCAGGGACATTTGGCTAGTTTCTAGTTGAAAAGCGTAAACAAACAGGTTTTTTGACAATAAATGGCTTCATGCAACCACTAACCATGAGTGAAAAAATGTTCCTATTCTATGTAATGCATAAGTTTACATACCCTGATATTGTGCCAGTGGATGTAAACTTTTGAGCACCGCTGTATGTGGAAGTTACTATAGTTTATCATTTGTTGCATAGTTTTTGCCCCTTTAGAATAAGAATCCAGGTCTTTCAGCAAATAAATCCTGAATACTTAAATTGATTATACAACAAGAAAAGCCCTGAGAAGTAGGAACAATGAACAACAATCCTCCTGTGGGCATAGATTGATTATTTCTAAGTTATTTTTCAGTCCGTAACCCTCTGTCTCTTCCCGTGTGCAGCTTGTCCAACAGCAGGCCCTGGTTGCCCAGTCAGCGTACCTGTCTCCGGTGGCAACTGTTGCCGCGGTCCAGATGCAGCAGATGGCAGCGCTCAACGCCAACGGGATCATCGCCACGCCCATCACACCCCTCACGCCGTCGTCGGGTAACACATGCTCACCGTCACACCTGACACTAACCAACTCAAAGCAACGAACAAGACAAAGGGACGACTGTGACTTAAGGGGAGACACTGCAGAAAACTAAACTCTATGTCAATGTTCAGGGTTGGGGCCAGTTTACTCTTAATATAGAAACTTAATATAGAAAATCTCTACAATAAGGAGTGTAATTTTTGCTTTGACTCAACATTTCTCCGTAGAACTAAAGGGGAAATTGTAACTTCAATTACCTTTTTCTCAGGATGCATTTTTCTCACATCTCCACTTTAGTAGCTCCTACAGATTCCAAACTTTCCAGTCTTGTACTTAACCTCTTAAGCCCGTGGCTGTTTTTTCCGAATTTGGTCCACATATACTCTGGAAAGCTTTAACAGCTTGTAAAATGTCTACAATGTTCATATTGCTCTCATATGATATGAATGTCTA
>OMNZ01071466.1:27543-42698 GCA_900303255.1 Lesueurigobius sanzi | reverse complement strand
TTTTGTTTAAATAATTCTTGCACACTTTCTGTAAATCATATAAACGTTATTTCACTTCTCAAATATCACTGTGTTTGTCTCCTATATGATATATTTAACTGGAATTTTTTATCCAAACAACCAATGATTTATAAATGAAAATCATGAAAATTTACAGGGGTGCCCAAACTTTTTCATACCACTGTATGATGTAAAGACATGATTTTTGGAGAAAAAGGCCTAGGGCTTAAGAGGTTAAAAATGAACACTGCAAGGTTGTATGCTTATTGATTAGTGCTGTTCCCTCATTGGTGTTCTGTTTAATTTGTGCATGTTCCAGTCCTGTCCTCCCTCTGCCCACTCTGATGTCAGAACCTTGTCATCCATGAAGGCCCAATATACGCTTTTAAAGTCCATACACCTTCCCTGCACTCCTTCGGGTGATGGCAATAGTCATGCACTTTTTATAGACCGTGGTTTTAAGCTTGTTTTCAAACACTTCTTTTTGGTCCTCGTGGCGGGGTGCTGACAATGCTGCGATACCACGAGTCCAGATATAACTCCAGGGATCCTATGTTAGTCTGCAAAAAATTCTAGAGTTTCCTCCTGTGTCAACACTGAGAGGTGTATCATATTTTTTTATCATTTTTTGTTTATGATTTCCACAGGTTGAGCTTTTAGCTTGACTGACATCCATCCATCCATTTTCTTCCGCTTTACCGGAGTCGTGTCGTGGAGGCAACAGTCTGAGCAGAGATGCCCAGACTTCCCGATCCACATACACCTCCACCAGCTCTTCCTGGGGAATCCCAAGGAATTGCAAGGATTTTCCAAGTTTTTAGGAACATCTGTTGGAGACTGAACTGCCATCATGGATTCTCTTTCGACTCTGGTTAATATTGTGAATATGTAAGAGTGAGGGATGATGGTCTATTATTTAAATTAGAAAATCACAGTATTGCACCCTCCATTAGCGTTTCATGTCACAAGCAAGTGCAAACAATGTAACCTTTAGAATCTCTTTATAAGCAAGCACTTAGGATTCTGGGTAGGACACCACCACCATCAAATATTAACTAAACATAAAATACTCAACTTGGTGTCCAATTAAATCAGCCAATGTGAGGTTACTATTCAAGACTAAATGTGGCACCTTCACCACAATGGCCAATATACAATACCGAAACGGAAAAACACATTTGTGCAATCTGCATTTTCATTTAAAACGATCACAGAATGGAACAAACTTCCAACTGAGCAAAATTATGCAAAAATGTGACAAAATTCTGGTAAGTAGGTCATATTGACCTCCACGTCGAAAGGAGCCAGCTGAGGTGGCTCGGGCATCTGTTTTGGATGCCTCCTGGTCGCCTCCCTCGAGAGGTGTTCCAGGCACGTCCCACTGGGAGGAGGCCCCGGGGAAGACCCAGGACACGCTGGAAAGACAAGGTCTTTCAGCTGGGAACGCCTTGGGATCTCCCAGGAAGAGCTGGATGAGGTGTGCGCGGATCGGGAAGTCTGGGCATCTCTGCTCCATCCATTTTCTTCCAGATAAAGCGGAAGAAAATGGATGGATGGATGGAGGTCATATTGAAAGTCTGAAAAAGCTACGACATTGTTATCCTATACTAAACTCCGCCAGGCTATGATCTTAACTCAAAACGAATGACTTTGTTACGTCGACTGCAGCGACATTTATTAGTTTGTATTTTTTGCTCATCAACTCTGCTCTCAGATATTGCAGTGACGGCCATAAAACCAGCGTTTGGCATATTTTCTCTTACTCAAAGGAGAGGTAAGACAAGGTGCGCATATGAAATGAGAAGAGAGTCCATATTGTCATAACCGTCACACCTGCAGACGTACGCACGCTGAAGATATGTCACCGTGTTTTAACTATTGCCTTCGCCTTTGAAGAGGAAAGGCTTTGAATGTTTGCGAGTCCACATTTTCTGGGAGACGGCAGGGGAGGCGAGTGGGTTTTTTAAACATTCTGCGAGTCCTCTTCTCCACAAGTGCTTATTGATTTCTGTGTGCTGAGGGCATTTGCAGCCTTATAGAACTCCGAACCCTTTCAAAAACTTTGTATAATTTGTATTGATCTGAGCGAGGGGCTGTTATTTGAACATAGAAATTTGAGAGAAATTCACTTTAAGATCTTTTTATCATATGTTTTAGAGCGCTTGTTACGAAACTTGCTTGAACTTTGTGTTTGCTCTAAAGTGAATAGCAGCGGCAAACAAAGTGGCCTGGCATTTTGCATTAAGGACTAAAATTGAGGAGAGGGAGCGCTCCTTAAGTCAGTGATTCCCAAAGTGGGGGTCGGGAGCATTGAGATGGGGGTCCCAACATGGTTTCAAGATATAAAAGTGTTATATTACAAGCATCTTCATTATTGATATTTTTTTTCACACTGGGGGTCCCGGATTGTTTGCGTGGTAATTTTGTGGGTCCCTGCCTGCAAAGTTTGGAAACCTCTGCCTAAGTGACCAGTGTCTATAATACAAAGGGGGTACCTTCAATAGTTGGCATCACACCAATGCAATAATTAGGTGATTAGTGTGAATAAAAATGTATCTGCTAGAATATTATGATTACATATAATGTAACTCAGAATAATAGCATATTTGACTACTATCCCTATAACAGCAATGAATGATAGCACAAAAACCTTTATGTCACTCATGGTTGAAGCGTGAAGCCATTGATTGTCAATTCATCCATCAGATTGTCTTTTCATCTAGAAACTAGACAAATGTCCCTAATCAAAAGTTTACATATTGTGCATCTTGAAACAAACATCAATTTTGTCAGAGTCCTGTATTTCAGCTGAAGTGAGTTTTTCTTTGCTCCTGAACAAGGTTAGATCAGGAACATTTGAGCAGTTTCTGTTTCATTATGATTTCGAAAGCGTAAACTTAGTTCTTTGACAATAAATGGCTTCACACAACCACTAACCATGAGTGGAAAAAAGATTTGTGTGTTATCATTCATATTCTATGAAAAATGGACAGAAGATAAAAAGGTAAACTTTTGGCCACAACTATATACAGTGTATTATGTTTTGATGACGAGGCCAAAAAATAAACTCAAAGATCTGCAGTGCTCATATTGTTTGTTTATTTATTTATTTGAGTATTGCCTCACAGTGGCAGTAGCCTTGGTCGTGGTTGCACAGAGCCACTGGGGCATTTTATAGCCCCCAGAAAGCTACAGCTTCTCCAGCCTCTGCAACAGCGATAACAGCCTTTTGGAACCAAATGCAATGGTCCGGAAAACCCTCATCAAGGCAGCTATGAAACAAATATTACACCATTATTTCTCACAAATGTCAAGTCAATGCTGTTGGACTAAGCTGCACCAGTTTCCAAAACTCAACATTATTTTTCAACCAATATTACTCACAAAAAAACAAACACTGATGAAACCAGCTTAAGCGCACAAAGCCACTTTGAGCTCATTTTCTGCTGCTTCAAAACATTATGGTTACCTTCAGTTTAGTTCTTAGTTTGGAGTTCTGCAACAATCTCTCCACATTATTTGCCAGTATTTTCTTGCATGGCCATAATAAGTAGCATTCATGTGCCATCACAACATTCTACAGATAGAGCCTACATGGAGGGCAGCTTTTTTCTCAGTTTATTGCCAATTTCTTTATAATTCAAGGGCCAATGCACAAAAAAACTGTCACAAAGTTCAATGTCTTCTCTGTCAGCACCAGAGCCACCTTATCCAACGGGATAGCAAGGGCTGGAGCCCAGGGGCTTACCGTCAAGGGCCTATCAGAAAAAAAAAAAAAAAAAAGTATGTCTCTAGTCCATTCCTGTCAGGGGTTATGGAATTTTAAATAAATAATTATAATGCTCAATCCACCCACTAGGGGATAGCCAAGATGTTTTTTTAAAGGAAGGAATTCTGCACCTGTCCAGCAGAGGGCACTGACACTGTCTTATGGCCATAGCGCCTTTGCTCTACCTGATCCTGCCAGAGTTCTGTAGTAGCCCCGCCCACCTGGCCCAGAGGGCATATCAGATATCATTGAATTCCATATTATACCTAATTTTTTACCTAATACAAATTCTAGCCAATCCAAGTGATAATGGGCTCAACCAGAGGAGGAACCACAGACGAAGGCAGCTCCATTTTGTGGGATTCATAGGGTTAGGGTTGGTGCTGAGGGGGGGCCTACAATCCTGGGTTAGCCCCGGGGCCTATGGGTAACCCTGGTCAGCACATATGAACTAAGATCTAATTATTTTCTCATAAAGGTGTCCAAAAGTGGTGGCAATATTCAGAAAAATGAGCGTGATGTTGGCCCGCAGAAAGGACCTTTCCAGAAACCAAGAGAATACTATCAAGTTGGAGGGCAGGTGCCAATGCAACTCTATGGGAGAGGAACCGTTTTTGGAAGAAATGTAGTTTTGCCTGCGGCGTCTCTCCTTAATAAATCTAAGTTCATTACTGTGAAAATATTGTTAAATAATCTGCAGCACACTCAAGAAAGGGTTTACTCAGACTGTAGCATTTGTAATTGCTTGTACAACAACAGCCACAGTTTTCTAGTTCATGCACATCTTTTATTTTCTACTATATATTATCACTGCTTGCTTTGTGTCCATATGTGCGCACATTCGAACAACACAGGCTCCAGAGCAGTTTTTCATCAGGCATCCTTTGCTGTTTCCCCTTTGCTCCCTTACCCACAAAGCCTCCCGAGGTGTACAAGCTTGTATTGAATGAAACATGTTGTGGAGCTCTCTTTGAAAACGTTTCCAGTCTTCCTGTGTTTGTCTGTGGCCGTCTTTAAAAACTCATTATAATGATTGGCCCGTGGCAGAGGACCGTGCAGCTGGGCAGGAGAAAATGAGCGTCTTTGAAGTAACAGAACCACACTGCTGCTGCTGCTGCTGCTGCTGCTGCTACTGCTGCTACTGCTGTTGTTTCAAACCCCGATAGTCTTTGAATCCATACAAAAGGGCCACAGCCTATTACGCAGACACTACACTGTCCGCATTATGACCTGTATAAAAGATTATGAATAATAATCACAATCGGCAAATGAGCCCCTTCTGAATAGAATGGAGAGAGCTGCTTGCGTCATAGTTTTCGATGGTATGAGTCAGAGAGAGTCATTCATAAACGATGACGTCAACCGTTTCATTGATGATAATGTTTTCTGGATATGAAATTGATAAAAAAAAAAGAAATAAGAAGAAGTGTTTTACAGTTACAGATAGACCATCCATGGAACGCTCTCGTATGCTCATGGTGTCCTCATCGCCACTGAAGAACACTTGCCTCACAACGATCAATTGCAAAGAAGACCCATCTGGATAGGAATGACCAGCATCTTAATCTCTAAAATACAGAGTACATGGAGTGTGGTTCGCAAATCAGTGGCACAATGACTCTGGATGGAGAGAACCTGAAGAAAGTAGAACACTTCAAATACCTCGACTCCAACCTTTCAGCCGATGGTGACACCCACCCAGGTGTGAGAGCGTGGATAAATGCAGCCTGGCTGAAGTGTTGACAGTGTTGGGGGTCTTGTGTGCAAACACACCTCAAAGGAAAGAGCTAGCCTACAAGACCGCGATGTGCCTAGTTGCGCTCCATGGATCAAAGTGTTGGCCCGCATCCACCAAACACCACCAAGCCCTACGCACCAGATGCGAATGCTGCGCTGGTCACTTGGACACATGTCACATACTGTATGACTAACGACAGAAGAGTCATGGGAGTGGCTCCCATCATAGAAAAGATGAGGGAAGCCGCTCTGATGGTATGGTCATGTGATTCATGGTAATGAGGACTCAGTGGCACGAGTCATACATCTGTCCACAAGGACGGAGACCATATGAAGAGGTGGATGGACATAACTAAAAGACCTTGAAGAAATCCGGCCACCCCTGACGATGTTCTGGTGAGCGAAAGGTTTTGCCCAAAGACACAACAGTAGACCCTAGTGGGAGGCAGAGGTTCATGCCGAAAGCAAAGGTCTTTCTTGTTTCCTTAATGCACTGTTTTGTCAATATTTATAATCTGCTCTAAAGCTAACATTTAGATTTTTCCTTTATGCAGAGCCTTCTTCTTCTAGATCTATTATTAAAAATAAAATAATATTTTTGAGCTGGGAGAAGCTGTGCAGAAGTCTTCAGATTTCTGGTGACCTGCTGTTCAGAGGCTTATTTTTCCCTCTTTCTCCTGACTCCTGGCCATGTGGGTTAGTGGGTGACGAAGCAAGTGTTGGCACAGGAAACCATGAGCTGCCACATATGGCTCTGAAAAGATACTGCCATGTCACTGCTATCAGTCATGTCGGATTAAGTGCACTGATACATGCACCAAGCTCCTGAAACTCATTTTTATACTTAACACCCCTCAGTTAATGTCATGAGCAATTCAGCAGTTATTTATCTTGCCAAACACATCACATCTTGTATTTATTTAGTGACATAAAGACAGAAGCCACCGAATTGAGAGATGAAGGTCTAATCACTAACAAAACTATTTTATGAATGCACATAATGCTTCTGGTTTAGGTTTAGGTTTTCAGCAAGCAAATTAGAAATGACATATACTTGACATTGCAAGATAGGTTTAAGTCACTAAAGAATACTTGAAACTTGTAAATATGATATAGACATATTTTTGTTTTGTAAATATTTTTAAATGGAATTTATATGAAATACATATTATTAAAGGTAATGACTACAACAGAACATGACATGGGTTGCTTAAGACAGTTGTTCCCCATCTTTTTTGCCTTGCATACCCCTTGGGCCTTTCATTTATTCAACGTGTACCCCCTGCCTCCATGGTTTTGTTGATTAGTTAGAAAGTGAATGACTAAAACTCCTAATTATCAGTAAAAAAAAAAAAAAAAAAAGTATATAAAATACACTGAAACTCTCTCTCTTTACAGTTACATGTTTTCTTTAAGCTTTTCTTTGACTAGAATAATCAAAAATATTATTATTTTTTTTATCTGAAATGAATCCAAGTACCCCCTAATCTCTTGTGCACCACTGGTTGGGAAACACTGGCTTAAGACACGAGCACAAACAAAGAATCTGCAGAGTTCACAACTGGAGGCCGCACTAGCACTAAATAAGTGCTGGGATTGTGGAAGTAGAAGAGTCCCCTTGTGTTTTCCAAGCTGGATTTAGCCATTGGATCTGGCACCCTGTAGTGTAGGGCTCCCTCTGCTTTCTGATTGGATAATCATCTTGAGAACCAAAAGCTGTGAATAAATCAATGCCAGTAAAATAAGTATTTGAACACACCTGAAGACACAGATCAGTCTATGGACTTTTTTTTTCATATGCCTTACATTTAAATTAGATGTAAATTTAAACAAATATTAGAGTTATACTTGAAAAGAAATCTAGAGCTAAGTTGATGTTTGTATTTTGAAAATAATGTAAATACATTCAACATAAATGCTGTAATGTATTTGTAAATAATGTAAATATAGACATTAATAGTATGCCATCTTTTGGAACAGTTGTATTGTGTTTGTAAAGGCTGTAAATAGAGACTAATGAGGGGCAGATATCAAAAGATTACTCTTCTTTCTGCTCCCTTTCATTCAAGATGCATTCATTTGACAGTTGTGTTGTTTTTTTTTTACTTTTGAATGAAATAACTAAATAAAATGAAGAAATAATAATAATAAATTTCCTTTCACTTCATTTTGTACATAATATACACATCTGATTAGTTAACGTTATTAAACTATTAATGAAAATAATAAATTGCCTCCAGCCATGCTCACTTTGTTTGCAACTGTCGTGCTTTTTATGCTATTTCTTTAAAAAGCCATGCATGTAACACTGGTACAGTGAAATAAAGAGCATACATACTCTTGATATTTTCCACTCTGGCAGTAGTAGGCGCCTACTTGTATCTGGTTGTAAATAGAGTGTGGCGTGTAGCAGGCGCCTTGTGCATGAGGAGCTGGAGGGAACACAGTAACACCATTAGCGCCAGTGTAAGCTGGTTATGTTCTGGGTGTTCTCTCACTGGGAGGGCAACGCAGATGCTTTTATTGCATCCGGGAACCTGGTCAGCGGCCAAAAAAGAAAGGAAATGGGCAAAATCCAATTCTGATTATGTAATCTGTCTTATAGTTATTGTATTAGACGCTAACAGCGACCTACTGAATGTGGGCCAAGGTGTTTTAGCTTATTTGTTTATTTATTTCAAACCTGCATCTAACAGATTTTATGACAAAGTTTACACGCATGGAAGCAGAAAAACAAGATCACTTTCACATCAATTTACTTGGAAGAAGATTTCAACACCACTCATTACAAAACAACACAATACAAGACTACACAACTTTACAGTGTTGATCAACAGAACAAAGACAAAGACTCACATCTTCCCCATTGAAAAAAAGCAGTGGAAGCAGTGGAAGCAAAAAGCTTGACGGCGTATTATCAGAACATAATTTTAATGTTTGACTGGAGTTGATTATTATTATTTAGTGGGTGCAATGACATCAGCATGTTGTAGTCTTTAGCAACATAGCAGTGTTTGAAGGATTCAAACCATTTGGTAAATGGTTTTACATTCATTTTAGTAGGTCGCCTTCACATTATAATTGGATGATGTCATAATTTCAGATGGAGGGCAGGAGCCAGGATGACTCTATGGAAGAGTTTCCAAAAAGAAACTTGAATAATATACTATATAATATAATAATATATTGAATAATAACTTTGAATAATATTTTTCCTTTCTACTGGCCAACATCAAGACCTCTGGCAGAGAAGACATTGAACTTTGAGCCACTTTTAGTTTAATGTGGATAGATCTACTGGCAATAAACCATAGTTACCACCATAGAATTCGTACCTGCTCACCAGGTTAATTTTAAATTATGCGTCACGTGACCTATAGGACATGAAGTACTTTTGCGTTTTACAGTCATTTTCTTCAACTTGTCATAATTCAAGTCCTTCTAAACTGTCCATTTCTGAAAGTATTTCAAATCCTGTCCTTTCGAGCAGAATTGTAAGGACCAGACCTGGACCAGACCAAGGCCAGACTAGGTCCAGACCTGGAACAGATCATGACCAGATCAGGTCTAGAGCAGGACCAGACTGGAACTAGACCATGACCAGCACCTGAACAGGATCAAACCTGCCACCGGAACCAGCTTGGTGGAAAAGGGGTAATAGATCACTAAAGATGTTGTTACATATTATGTGGATGGACATACATGAAGAACTGAGTAACCAGTACAAAGTATAAGGGAAGGGAAAGGGAATGTTATTTGTATAGCGCTTTTCATATGACAGTCATACCCAACGCGCTTCACACATGAAAGGGAGGGGGCTCATTCACTCCATGCTGATGGTGGTAAGCTACTATTATAGCCACAGATTCCCCTGGGGCAGACTGACAGAAGCGAGGCTGCTCACATCTGCGCCAACAGTCCCTCCGACCACCACCAACCACTCACACATAGGCATTGGGTGAAGTGTCTTGCCCAAGGACACAACAACAGTCTAGCCTAGTATAGCCTTAAGGGACATTTTAGATCACGCCAGTAACTAACAGCACACCTAAAATGGTTGAATTTTTTCCTGGAGTGACTAAACAGAGTGGATCAGCCTCAATGCCTGATTCTTCTTTTTTGAAGGCACAAACTGTGCTTGAATCTTAGTCCTTCAGATTTGTAGACAGATGCCATATCCACCGCACCATTGAGCAGGTGAAGAGCAGAGCCACAGAGAGCACTTTGTCTTCAAATCTAAATATGGAGGTGCAATCAACATCAATCAGCTGATTCAAGAGCAGATTGTTGCTCTAAAAAAATCCACAACATGCTAAACCTGGACGTTATTTGCTTACTCCACCTCATTGGTCAGTTCTGTGTGCATTCCTTTACCATTCTGATTGGTTAAATTTGAGTTGACTTGAAACAAAAAATAAGAAAAACATGACTTCTGTGCCTTCATTTATTTTAACACATAATCTTTCACCTAATTTACACCAGTCGCAAAAGTCCAAACCCCTATTTGAGAGAAAACTCATTTTTACCCAGGAATTAAAGAAAGCCTGACATTCCCTGCTCATAAGCATGGCAAGTGACAAAATGAAGTTAATTCACTCAAATAATGTGTCACCCTAATGGGACTTTGATCCTTGTGGAGCTTTTATCGAGGTGTAGAAATTCATTTTCACCTCCAGGAAGACTTCACTACATCATCACTGTGCAATAACATCAGAGGGTCACATGTGGAGACCCAGACGCTGTCAAATTTCCTTTTACCGACCTTGAAAACTTTCTCTCTAAAACATGGCTGATTCCCTCTTCTCAGCAGACAAAAACATTATGGTGGCGGGTGGTTTGCGAGCTTCATAAATTATACAAAAACGTAAGGCGACTATGAGATGACAAACAGGCTTGGAGGCGAAACACTAAAAGCAATCCACAGCACATTTGCCCTGCTGCTCCTTTAAACGGCCAATGATCTACTGCTATATAGATGTGGTGTGGCCCCAAACTCATCAGCTGTTTGCCTGGGGGAGCTGGGAACTATAGGGAAGATGCACATAGGTCCAAGAAGGAATTAAACCAAGACACTGAGCTAACAACCAGCAAAAAGCAAGAAGGCCACTGGGGAGATCCTCGGTATAGCACAGGCCTTACAACTTCCTGGTTTATTCAGTGAGATTTGTAGTCATTGGGTTGGGACAGGCCGCAAGAGGAATCCATGAAGAAATAGAAAAGGCAGAGACTGAGGGAGTGGCAAGGAGGGTTTGTGCAGCAGCCTGGGCTTGATATGGCTTACAAACATTTACTAGTAGTACTTTTGCAATGCATTAGGTTTAACTGTTTGTTTGCAATTGAATTATTGTAGCCTATTTATATTTTATTTATATCATCTTTGTGTGGTGGTGGTGGTTTTCCTAAACAGTGTCCAGGGTTGACTTAGACCAATCATAATTTATTTCCAACATGCTTCAAAATATTTGTACATTTTTTCTTTCTTCCTTCATTTCAAAGTCTTTTATAAACAAACCAGGAAAATACATTTTATACAGGTAGCCTATTTTTTTTCTTTTTTTTTAAAATTATTATATATTCATATTTAAGTGAAATATAAATGTGCTATCAAGATGTTCCCATTTTCTGCCTAAATGTTGAGGAAAAACAAGCCATGTATTATTCTGGCTTTTATGCTGGAAAAGATGAAATTAGAAAGAGGCACGCGCGGTGTTTTGTCTGCAGATTGTATGTCCAGACCTCTTATAAATGGATCTTAATAACTCATTTCGTGCAGGTTGACGCCTTGAATAAAAATGTCATCATTCAGATTTAATGACAGCGCGCAGACACCAGAGGGTGCTGTGCGTGGAGAACATGGATGACGTAGACTGACGTATCAGGAAGTAGCCGTGCAATTGAGATGCTAGTCAGCTGAGGCTTTTGATTTTGTGGAAAATACGGTTTTTAAAGTGAGGATGATGCGTCAGCAGCAGCTCAGTACTTTATCCACGAAGGTATTGTTGTGACGTGCAACAAGCAATACACCAAGTAAGTCGCTGAACATATTTTATTACCATGTTTTGGCTATTGCTCTGCTGCGACCAAGCGAGCCCCAGTGTAACACAGTAGACAATTCAGACTAATATCATAATATCATCTGTTTCCTTCCTATTTTCAAACATCCACAGTTGGAGTTTAATGTTCTAGTTTCCTGGGCATGTCTATATCACCAGATCTTGATAACGCATTTCGTGTTGAACTATTTTATCCCCCCAAGGCTGTGATTTCAATAGTCATACCCAGCGTCAACTAGTCAGCTGATGGATCTCATCTAGCAGTAGTGACAAACACACGCCTTAACTCGATGGTGCACTATTGTCATGTCTTGTGTATATTTAACATTGTAAAGTGACGAAATGTTTTGTTTTATTCAGTGCAGGATTGTGGTTATGCCCAAGTGGGGACACTCAAAATGGCATAGATTGCAAATGATGACAAAGACAATCATAGCTATTTATAATGGCATCATATGATTCTAGAACTAGGTCCCAGACTGCAAATTCTCACTTGCACTGCACTTTATTGATAGGCTTACCTGGTGCCATAAGAATTGGTGCCCAGAATGACTTTATGACCTGGCTCTGGCAGTCTGCTGAATGTCCAATACCTTTCTATCTAATTAAACCTAGGAGCCAAAAACCTTTCCAACTGTATCGTACCTTGTTCATGAATAATTTTTTTATTGTATTTATTTTATTAAGCTCATACCATTCTAAATATTCTCATTAGTTCCATAAATGTTGATAATAAAAGCACATAATTGGTCTTTATTGCCTCTACACGTGCCACTATGATTTGAATGGCACTAGTAGTGAATCAAGTCAACTGCTTTGTATTTTGCAGACAAACATCCAGCCTTTCTCTGAACAACACTGTGACTTCTTTACACTCTCCAATGTCATCTGGCTGCCCACCTCAGTCCCCTGCGGTGGCGAAGACCGAAGTGGCCGTAGATGGGGAATGCCCGCTGCTTGCCGCCACATTCGCCTACTGGGACAACATCCTGGGGCCCCGCGTACGTCACATATGGTCACCCAAGGGCAACCAGTTCATGTACCTCAGCGATGGAGAAGTGACATTTTTAGCCAACCACACTCTGAACGGGGAGATTCTGCGCAGTGCCGAATGCGGTGCGGTGGATGTGAAGTTTTTTGTCCTGGCGGAGAAGGGCGTCATCATCGTGTCACTCATCTTCGACGGAGAGCTGAAGGGAGACAAGAACACGTGCGCCTTGTCCATTATCCTGCCGCAGACGGAGCTGGGCTTTTACCTACCGCTGCACGCCATCTGTGTGGAGAGGCTCAAGCATGTCATCCGCAAGGGACGCATTTGGATGCAAAAGGTAAACCATAAATCTCACGGAATCAGCAGCAAATTTAAAACTTTGCGGTGCCTCGAACCAATTTATTGTCCACGTATTCAATTTCAATCAATCAATTTATGTTTGTAATTCCCAATATCATAACAGAAGTCATCTCAAAGGTCGGTATGGACAAAAACAAATCAATATCAGACATCAAGAATGATCAAAAATAAGTCACACACAAATGAAATGTCTCAACCAGATGTAATGCCCCGTGAATAAGTAAATCACTTAGAGTAACAAGCTTATTAAGTATTCCCTGGTGGTGTTTGGTAAGGCACAGGCTCATGTCTCTATTAAAACTTTTGTTGTTGTTTTAGTTCCATCTTTTTACCGTACAGTGCAGTGAAAAAGCATTTGCCCCCTTCCTGAATTAGCATACTGTATTTTTTTTGTATTCCACACAAAGACAAAAAGACTAAATACAAAGTACAGTTCCTAAATGATTATTACATTTATTAAGGGGGAAAAATCCAAACCCCATCTGTGAATGAAGTAGGCAACAAGATTGCAACATGAAACGGTGGAGCCCAGAACAAGGCCTACTACAGGAGGTCATCAATGAACCCAGAACAATAAAGAACTGCAGGCTTCACTGGCCTCAGTCAAGATCAGTGTTCATGACTCAACTATAAGAAAAACACTGAGACAAAATAGAGCTTTTCAAAGCCGATAACCACCGCTGACAAATAAGTAAGGCTTGGAGAGATGTTCTGTATATGGATAAAAGTTAAGCTTTTTAGGGTAAATTAGATTAGGGTATTTATTTGTCACGTACAATGTTAGAAACCATAATAACATGTAGTGAAATGACAAGGAAGGAAATGCAAGCAGTCAAGACATGTAGATCTGTGGGCCGTTACAAAAAATACCACAGCATTTGATAAAAAGAGCATCATGTCCACAGTCAAACAAAAACATGAACTAATTCAGGAAGAGGGCATGTGCTTTTTCATGGCACTTAATGTAAAAAAAATGTGCTCAATGGCACTGCTTTAGCACTGATATCTGTTCTGTCATTGTATACACAGCAGGCTACTTACTAACTCAATATTCTCAGAAGGGCTAAAACGTTTTTAACTTAAATTCATTCATCACCTAAGCGTTACTCATTAAGCTTTGTAGCAACATTGGCAGAATAATAAAGTTGCAGTCTCTCAACACAGAGGGGCAACGGAGCTAATTAGCACTGAACGAGCCAACCGAGGAACCTAGCCCGCATGTAATAATATAATAATGAAAGGGTGCATATGAAATAGCCACATGTTGAGAAGACCTGCAGCTTTACAGATGGAGATAGTCAGGTCAGCTCAGGTTGACGGCCGGCCTCGGTGTCCTTGTTGTTTCAATATCACACTTTGGTTTTGTTTTACCTTATGTGACAGCTCCTTCAGCTTCCAAACGCCTTCCCTTGACGCAGTTAATATTTTACAAGGCCTCACAGTTTTATTTTTAGTGCATACCTGTTTTTTTGTTTGTGTGGTTTTGATTGAATATGAATGTTGAGGTTTTGTAGCTGTCAGGTAAAGGCAAACATGTTCTTTAAAATTCGATGAAGAAGGTTGTGGTTGATCTTTGAACTCGGCACTGCTGATACAGAAACATGCACCGGCTAGTAATGTAGCAGGAATATGTCTTATTTATGATTGTGCTTTCAGGGCTACAACATCATATCAGTGCTAGGCTTGGAGATCATCCCCATTATGGAGCTTTTGGCATCTATGAAGACGCACAGTGTCCCTGACGACATTGAGGTGAGTGGCGCCGGGCACTTTTAGCGTTAAAGTGTACAGGCTCTTTGCTCTTACTTTGAGTAGTAGACATATCCTCAAATATACAGGCACACATCAATAAATAACACAGCTTAACCCTAGACTCTAAACACAAAGTTAAGATTTTTTTTTTTCGTGTAGCAGTGGTTCTCAGCTGATGAAGCTTCGGGGCCCACCCTCAACGTATTAAGACAAGTTGTGACCCAAAACAACTTTGACTTAAAATAATTAGCATATTTATTGTATATTTAATGTCAAAATGCAGTATTTCTTTTCAGAATTGTGTTGATTTTAGCACTGATTACAATTTTTCCTATTTCTAATTATGAAAAGAATTATCAATAATAGGGTTTGGCAAAGGCTCACGACCCACTGAAAATGGTCCTATGACCCACTTTTGGGTCCCAGTTTGACACACATGAACCACACAGACAGGATTTATTTGGCATGTATTTAGTGCAGATATTTTGCAAAC
>OMNZ01071466.1:0-27523 GCA_900303255.1 Lesueurigobius sanzi | reverse complement strand
ATTTATTGTATATTTAATGTCAAAATGCAGTATTTCTTTTCAGAATTGTGTTGATTTTAGCACTGATTACAATTTTTCCTATTTCTAATTATGAAAAGAATTATCAATAATAGGGTTTGGCAAAGGCTCACAACCCAAATGGTCCCGCAACCCACTACTGGCTTTCATTGATCCATTATAAAAATGAAATTGAAATGGATTATTGTGGCTAAATAATGCACTACTCCACATAAAACAAACGGTCTAATTTTGAATTATATTATTGATATCATGTGCATGATTTCGGTGTGTAAAAGGATGCATGTGAGTCGAGCATACCTTTTGCTTTTTTGTGTTAATTAAGATTAATAATGCATTTTTCCCCTTCCTGCTGCGCAGATTAAAGACACAGTTCTTAATGACGATGACATTGGGGACAGCTGCCACGAGGATTTCCTCCACAAGTAAGTGCTGCGGTACAGGCAAATGGAGACAGATGATGAACACTGCCCATTTAACACCTATCAGGCCTGCGATGATAAATAATGGCTTTCCACTTATCCCACTTTCCCCGGGAGAAAAGGCTGGAATCGCTTAGTGTCGAGAGCCTGTGAAAAGTACATTCTGACAATAAAGTGCCTAATCGCTCAAAGCAGAGCTGGAGAGCTTCAGCGTCCTATGGAGATGACAAAGCATGTGCTAATCCCTGCCCACTCACCTGTGTCATAAGGATAAAAAGTGACCAAAAGCTTGACAGCGCCTTTCAATGTTTTAATCTTGGATAAGTCGAGGTACTTAGCCCATAGGGGCATTTTTAGAGTGTAGTTATTGCAAATATGTTGCTTTAATCTGGTAATTCTGACCTGGCAATTAGCTTTAAAAACATTAAGCTACCATTAGTCCATAGAAACGTCTTATTGTTACTAATAATATCTCATTTGCATTTTGTCTTTGTGCATCAGGGCCATCAGCTCTCATCTCCAGACGTGTGGCTGTTCAATGGTGGTTGGGAGCAATCCAGAAAAAGTCAATAAGGTAAATCTTGTAATATTATTTGTTTCTATGTATTTATGTAATTTGGACTTATTAGCACCAGAACTGTTGCTTTTGAGTTGTCTCTAAAAATGGCATGTTACTATTTGTACTAATGTTGTGCTACTACATAGTGCTAAGAATCTGACCTGAAATGCTTTTTTTTTTTTTTTTTACATAGATATCTTTTGCAAAAAATGAAACGGTGCCCTTGTAACTTTCTTTCTGGCAGATTGTTAGAACCCTGTGCCTCTTCCTGACCCCCTCTGAGAGGAAGTGCTCACGCCTGTGCAAAGCTGACTCCTCGTTCAAATATGACACTGGTCTGTTTGTTCAAGGTCTGCTCAAGGTAACTGACGTTTTATTACTCAGCTGGTGCTCAGGATTTCACCAATACTGTTTTGTGTTTTCCTGCATTTGTATTTTCTTCTGAGCTTTGTCTTGTTTGTTAGTCTGGCTTAGCAGATTCTTTGTGGGTGTTACATGTTTTGACAAGTTTTATTACAACTGAAATTCACTAAGTGGTGGTGGTTATGCTTGTGCTTTTATCCCCTTCAGGACTCCACAGGCAGCTTTGTTTTGCCTTTTCGCCAGGTGTTGTACTCCCCATATCCCACTACACACATCGACGTTGACATCAACACAGTGAAGCAGATGCCACCGTGCCATGAGCACACGTATAACCAGCGGCGCTACATGCGCTCTGAGCTGAGTGCCCTGTGGAGGACCGACAGTGAGGACGAAATCCCCCCTGACACAGTTATTCACACTGATGAGAACTTCACGCCCGACCTGTGAGAACAAAGTGGACTCTGGCTTTATTTAATATTATCATCGCACATGTAACTGTTATTTTGTCTTGTCTCTTTGTGTTCTTAGAAATATATTTCAAGATGTCATGCACAAAGACACTTTGGTGAAGTCATTCATTGATGAGGTTAGTAAACTCTTGCTGCTGCTACCATGGTTTAAAGAAAACTACATTATCTTTGTGAAAAGGACACATTTTATTTCAGTGATTGCTACTGTTATGACCCAGTGGGACAATGAGATTCATATTTTGCTAGATTGTGGCTTGTGTAATAGTTTTAAATACATTCCTATTTGTCCATAGGTCATTGTAAGAGACATACATATACATACATAGTACTGTGCTAATGAACTTTCATGTATGGTTACTAAGCACCTTCATAATTAGTGATGCAATCTCGACCTAACATGGCCCATTATTCTGAGTCGTTGCCATCATCTGTTTCCAAGGCCAGCCTCCTTCTGATGCTCCTTAAGGTTTTCTGTCGTGACTACTGCAATATGTTGCTTCCTCAAGGTTAGCACAGTGGTAGGGGCAGGCAGTTCTGTAAACTGTATATAGCTGGTGTCACATCCTGCCGAGCCGTATCCTAGACGACTAGCTGACATCCTGTGTCACACCCAGGTGTTCATGCTGAAGCCCGGCTTGTCCCTGCGGAGCACCTATCTGGCCCAGTTCCTGCTGCTGCTCCACAGGAAAGCCCTCACGCTGCTCAAGTACATCGAGGACGAAACGTAAGCACCCCCGATAACAAGTCTTTAATCCCCATCACAGAAAGCTCTGTGTTGTTGTCCTCGCTGCCCCTTTTCCAACTCACTCGCATGGCATTACACAGAATGCTTGAAAGTCCAAATACCTTGGCTGGTGTTCCTTCTGTTCATGCCCTTTTTAGTGTTTAACTTTGTAGTGCAGTTGCGCGACCTTGCCTTGGTAAGGATGTCACCTCTGGCCACTCCTTTGGACACAAGGCAGCTTCGAGCTTTGTTGCTGATTCACTTTTCAAAGCGGTAGCCAACAGGGGCATGTTTTTTCTGTATTTAGTAATGTAATCCTCTGGGCTTTGCTTCACTAGGGGCGAGGGTACAGTCCGCTCAGAGGGACAAATTACCACACACTCGATAAACAAAGGCTGACAATGCTAGGTTCAATTGGAAAACATCTGCCAGCCAGGGACGAAAGCATATGTCAAATGTAGCCACAATGAGGAATACCCTCATGCTGAAGCATTCAGAGGCCAAAACAAAAACATGTTTGTGGAGACTAGGGACATACAGTATAGACAGCCATCTCTGACTGCTTCCAAGACAGTGACTTAAAGGGACTATACCTGATTTTTTTTCCTAGTAGTGGAATGACATTTTTTTTTCCTCTTTTAGTATATTGCAAACTCAGACATTTCTGGAAATCTAAATATAAAGCATTTATTGTCAATTTCATGAGTTTCCTTGCATTTCTGTGACTATGACCCTAAAAAGTGATCCGCCAGTTGTGAAATGTGCTTATAAAGGCATCTCTAAGAAGAAACACGATTTTTGAAATGTGTTAGGAAAGTTAGGAATGAGTTTGGACCACAACTATCAATTTATTTTACTCGCTCCCTCTTCCATTATTTGTAATTTAAAAAATCATTAAAAAAATCAGGTATAGTGCCTTTAAATGAAGATGAACAGTGGTGCACTAAGGGGTAGCAACCATTCACCGTCCTTTTGAAAGTGGCAGGTGACCTTACTATAATACTTAAACCTAGACCAATATGTAACATCATACATGTTTTTACACCGTTTTGATTTGTGCCAAACTAAAAGGGAAGTGAATTTTCTGAAATGGTTCCAAAATCACACACACACACAAATGTATTCCATCTCCTCCCCAGCCGTATGGTGACCTGCTCTTTTGACCATCTGGGACACACTCTGCTCATTCAGTGCTTCCAAACAATGAATTCACTGTTTCACTGTATTTTTAATAGATACTAGTTATCACAATTCCATCATATTAAAATTGGTTATGTACTGAATGTTATAAACCTGTTATAAACTGGGAAGCACATGCATTTGACTTTGTTTAGAGATGTCAGAGGTCTTGTTTTGCTAATTGTGACCATTACAATGTGTACTTTTGATTCAGTAGTGATTAAATGTGCAGCCCTAGAAAGCAACAAAATCAATATGCGTCAGAATAGTGGAGTGTATATATAACGTTTTGCCTTCAGGATTGCTTACAGCGTGAGGTCTAAGGGTAAGCTACTTTACAGGTGCCCCAGCAAGCCTGCTTATGCTTCGTGGCCATCTCTCTTTGAAGCATACATAATTTATTGTAGCGTGGCATCAAGAACAAGACATGAATGCAAAATCGTCTGACCCGGAGTACAGTGTTACAAGTTGTAATAAAGATTCGCTCTCTTCCTCCTTTTCACAGGCAAAAAGGGAAGAAGCCGTTTCGGTCTTTGCGTAATCTCAAAACTGACTTGGACCTAACCGTCGAAGGAGACTTGAACATTGTTATGGCCTTGGCTGAGAAGTTGAGAGCAGGACTCCACTCGTTTGTGTTTGGAAAGCCATTTTACACTAGCATGCAAGAAAGAGATGCACTCATGAGCTTTTGACTCTCATGCTGGATGGTATTTACGTTTTTGCTTGTTCTATTTTTGTTATGTAGAAGCATGCACTCAGTACCAGTGCCCTTATCGTTTTTGACACATATGATGGTTGGCCTTTTATGTCTGCTGCACGCATGATGTGTAAAGTTACTGCTATTATGAGCCAAATTATTTTATGTTGCCTTGACCAGCTGTGATATATTTTAATATTTTTAGAAAAGTCTAATTTATTCTGTGCAAGTTAAATTATTCACTTACTCTATTGTTATTTATATTATTGCATACTGATTACTGATATTTGCCAAATAAAATCTTTTTATTATTTAGCTGCATCTGGCCTTACAATTCTTTTTACAGCTCTTAACCTATGAAAACAAGTTGTCAAATATTGAGATTTTGCTAACTATAATTGATAGCTCTGCTTGAATTTGGTTTGTCTGTAGCTGTTATCATTATGTGTTTACCCAGCTGTGTGCAAAATGGATTTGCATTGATTCTGGGCCCACCTCAAAGCAGCATCTATTTACAGTTCAGATTAACCAACTTCATAGCAAACACTGAGATGTGTTTTATTTCCAGCATATTCATTTGTGGTGGGTATTAATATTGATCATGGAGAATGGAAATTATGTTGACATTGTTATGTGCCGGGATCAATTCTCACCGACTTCAACAATAAATTATTTTGCAAATGTTCCCCTTGTTAACACTTCTAATCTTTTCTTTTCTTTATGAAATCACAGTTTTGAGAGTTCATTTGCAAAAATAGATAAGTGCCTCTGACAAAAATCAACAGAGGCTTGTCATTTTCTCTTTGTGTAGCAGTGTTTTTAAACGCCGCAACCATTTTACTCAATCAGAAATATTAAGTCACTTGTTATTGATCAAATTGATTCAACTTTACTTTTACTAGTGTCATCTGTAGAGTATGGTACGGTGATGAATATTTAAAACAATTTCACAAAAAATTCAAAACGGAGATTTTGCAAATGAACTCTTCATATATATAAATCATAGTAGGATGTAAGTTATATTCAACATCTATTTAATATGTAAACAAACACACACAAAAAGCAACAGGGCGATTTTTTGTTATAAGAGCAGTCAACTGACTTGGTTGCATGTGAAATGGCTGCACACTTTGATCCATTCTATAAAATTATGTTTTTTTAAAGGTCTAATTGCTTCAAACAATGAAGAGCTATAATCAAGTTGTCTTCTGAAGGTCTATGAACGGTTATAGCAACATGTACAATCTACTACTCTTTTTCACTGAAAGAACCAACAAGTCACTCTCTGAAATCATTTTTTTTTTTGAGACATTTGCTGTTTAACAGTTCAGGTCAACTGTGACCATTCATAATTTGACTTCTATTGTATTATTTTTAATTATAGTTTGGCTTCTAAATTCAGAACCAAAGGGATGAAATTACATTACTATGAAAACATTGACACTGATTGGTCGAAAGCCGTGTCAGTCTTTTACGCATCCATAGTTGTTCACGCCTCTCTTCGTTCATTGGCCAGCACTGAGGGTAGGCTATTTTCTATTGGGTAATTTGGTGACTGTTCGCTTCAGACCCGGAAGAGATGTCAGCTGGCCTTCTTCCAGGTAAATATTGAGCAGAGGATGCTAGCAGCTCCAATGTCTCACATGACAAAAGGACTACTCCTGAGAAATCGGAGGAAAGATGAAACCGCATGCTGCGTCAAGAAGAATAAGGTACTTTACAGTATTTGCCGGAACTGTTTGCAGAAGTATTTAAAAGAGTAGAAACAGGGCGCGGCCTGCTGCTGTCATTAGCTCGCTAGCTCTCCCTGCTAACAGTATGATATTTAGCGCTTAGCTTAATAATTGCGATACACAATATTACAACTTCACACACAACGGAGCCTTTTGGCGTTCAGCATACGTCAGCTGCTTGGTTCATGCTTCAAATTAAACACAGGAGCATCTTACTTTGAAACAAGTTAATGTTGTGGTAGTGAGGAAATAGTTAAGACAGGGATTAGCTATTGGTATAATATTATATGTATGTATTCATGATGGCATTGTCTCTGTTTTTATATTACTGATGTGTCTGTTAATTTTTAGCGGCGTTGTTGTTTCTGAGTTTATGGTGAATGAACTGTAATTACGATGGTATTATTATGCAGTGGGGACAAGTTGATGCATAGCTAGCCCACATCACACATTATTGCCGGCCTGGCTCCGTATGTTAGGCAAAAGTGCTGTTATAGTTTATCCTGAGGTCCTTGTTTGTGGTAATTGCTGTTGCCATTGTGATATTATGGTTCTTGCGTTGCATATTCCAAGGTAATCTGCAATAATAATGCTTGGTTATCACTGGTTTTCACTGTTTACTCACCGAAAATGTGACATATTACAACTCCCCAGGCTTATTTAACCTTACCTAAAAGATTGAAGGAGTGAATGTATCCACGAGTTTTGACTGATACCTTGAGGCTATTGAACTATAGAACGTGCTTTTCAACATTTTATGAACTGTGAACATTTTACTTGGAGATGTAATTACTGCTGAAGGAACACATCAGTTGTCTATAACATGTAGAGTCACCTGTGACTGTTGTTAAAAGAGAGGCAGACTAACAACTCTCAGTTATGACTCATGCAGAGTTTTTCAATACACAACAGAGACGTAGATGGTCACGCTGCCTCTGCATGTGTTCTGATGAAAGGCATAAATCAGCTTACATGTAGTGCACGTTGTCACAATCCTTATTCTTGCTTACATGCTTTCACATGCTTTCACACGCATTCACATTTTTTCTTTCCTCATTACTGCAGCTTTCTAACAGGATTAAAATAGGATTTCAGTTTCTGTTCATGTGTATTGAAACTTATGACTTGTAGGTGTGGGTGGACAGTGCCTGTACCGGGTGTGTAATGTAATCATGTAATTGGTATATTTATAATAATAAACAAAAATGATGATGATGCTGTTACCTGTCAATGCCAAACTGTGTTATTGGTCATTTTTTTTTAGATGTTACACTGAGAGTCCATAGCCATGGATGGGAACAACACATTTCCCAGCTTTGTGGATTTGGATAAGTTTCTTACAAAATACAAATCAAACTTCATCTGGCTCCTTGTGGGTGAGTTCCCTAAAGCTCTAATACAACCATTTAAAATACTGTGTAACATTGTACGGTGAAGGTCTGTATTTGAGCAATGTCTTGTCTTGATTTTAGCCACTATTCTGTCCTGTGGATGGATCATATATTTAACTTATTACAATTCCCGCAACATTGGCCTCATCCTCACCCTGATCATCAACAGACTCTACAAAGATGGCTACATTCATATTGGTGCGTATGCACAGCTTTTTGGACCGCGGTAAACACGCATCTAAAGGCCACAATCATGCACTTTTGATGTGAAAGTGCAGTGCTTTTATGTGGATTTCTGGGGCTTTACGTTGCCATGTGATACTGGAGACATTGATCTACTGGCCTTTTAACAGAGAAGGAAGTATTGGAGTAATGGCTCCAGCTACATTAAATTTTAAAATGTTGGACAGAGGTATAGTTAACACTACAAAGTGAGCAGCAGCCCGAGCCAGCTTATTTATTTTTAAGCGTTCTCTAATCTAATGTATAGCGTCTTTTTATTCATGGTACCAGAATATACAAAGGTGACCTCAAATTTAAAACCTCTGCACTTAAGGCGGCAATAAGATCTCTATTTGAGAGCTTTTTTGGGGGAATATTTGTTGTAAGTTGTTGGCATAATGTTAAATTGAAATGTACAATGCCATGGTTCTGCACAACAACTAAAACAAAAGCCTAAGTTGTAAAGAATTGGTCATCCGGGAAGGGATTCAGAAGAAAAAGAGGAAGGATTTGTTTTGTGTTTTTATCCTCAAGTAAATTAATGCAATTCATTCTAAATATGCAAAAAAAAATACAACAAAATAAAATATTAATAGCTTGGTGATTAAATATTTATTACTAGCCGTAAAACTTGATTTCTTTTAAAAATGGGTAAAATCTGCTCCCCAGGCTCCTTCTCGTTCTCCGTGCTGTCAGGGAAAGTCATGTTCAGAGACGTCTACTACATCAACCAGGATATGTCAATCAGGTGCCACATTTGACTGCTGCTGCTTTCTTTGTCAAATGACTTTTCCTGCTTTTCCTAATTTGGTGTTTTTGTGTCAAAGGATACAAGATGGCTTCCTCATTTTCCGATGGTGGAAAATGTACAACCCAAAACAAAAACAGCACGGTAAGTCATTTAAGGCCGTGTGTGTGTGCCTCTAGGAGAAGTAGATGAAACGGTCTTACTCAAAAGGAAGTAAGTCTGTGTAAAGAATACATTTTGCTCAACGTTAAAAATAGAGACAAACTTCTTGTAGATGTTAGTTTGAACTGTTTAAGTTCTATCGTACACATGCTGCTGTCTCGTATTGTGTTAAATTACTATTTTATTACATTTTTCTTCTTATTCTATTTTAATGCATTCCTTTATAGTTCTATATTTTTACCTTTTTTCCATAGTTTATTATATATCATTATTACAAGTTTATGTTTCATGTTGCACGAGAACACCGAAAAAAAAATCCTAGTCTGTGAAACCTTAATTTACAATGGCAATAAACTCTATTCTGATTCTGATTTACCAGATCCCAAAGCTGAAACCAGGGTCTATGTGACGGTGAATGGATTTGAATTTCATGTTTACAATCGAACAGACCTTTATGCTCGGCTACAGAAGATCTTTGGCCTGGAGCCAACACTAATTCCACCTAAAAAAGAAGAAGATAAGGAAGAGGAAGAGGAGGACAAGACCCTTGAAAGGTGATCTTCTGGATTTGTATCTTTTAAACCTAGATTTTATAGTTTACTTTTTGATTTATATATTTTTATAACAATCTACACCAGTAAGTTATGTTTTCTCTCATTTACCCCAAGCAAATATTAGTATTGAAATGATGGATAATCTCTCAAAACATTGCGCTTGGCATACTGACCGAGGAAGCATTTGGTTGAAAAATGAAGTCTAATAACCTACCTTAGTAGTTGATGTGAAACGCTTGCATATCTTAAGAGTTATGATGGTAATATAATGTGGCTCTGAATCATGAGAACATATTTTTTTGACATCTGAAAAGTATGGTGTTGAAATATAGTAACACTGAATACTGTTGTTTGTCCACAGTGTGAACATCAAAGCAGAGAGTTCAGACCCTGCGTCATCATGGCGCTCCCTCATCCCCGTCATCAAAGTCAACATCAGCACCGTAAGGCCAAACTAGCACCATGTCTTGGCTTCTATTCTGAATGAGAATATGTTGAGGCGAGAAAGAAAATGTACTCCTTTTGAATTTCATTTTTTACAGGGACATTTAGCCTTTGGGAATCACCACCTCCCTCAGACATTGTGTGTGAATTTTGAAGATGCCTTTTTGACCTACGCCACCAAGCCTCCGTCCAGCCACCTAGACCAGTTCATGCACATTGTCAAAGGCTCACTGGAAAATGTGCGGGTGATGTTGGTTCCCAGTCCACGTTACCTGGGTCTGCAGAATGATGAGTAAGGATAAAACCAAAGCCTGTTGAAAATAATAATTCAGTACCTTAAAATGAAAAAATCTTCAAGTTACATGAATGAAAGACTTGATACTTACTTTAGTTATTTTTTGTAGACCTCCAAGACTGATGGGTGAAGGTTTTGTTGTTATGCAATCCAATGATGTAGACATCTACTATTATCAAGATGAACCAGGTACATAACTTGCAGCATAATCTGTGTTCTTATCTTTCTCTGCAAGTGCTTCATTCTTTGCACCATTTGTTCAGTAAAAAAAAGACCGTGTTCTGGTTGTGTGTGTGTGATACAGGCCTGGTCCCAGTGGAGCAGGAGAGTGAGGAGGAAGCCGAGACGTGTAGTGAGGACGATAAGCTCCAGGACCTGCCCCCTTGCTGGGGTCTGGACATTGTGTGTGGCAAAGGCACTGACTTTAACTATGGCCCTTGGGCTGATCGCCAGAGGTAAGGGAGAAGCTAGCTGTACTGTTTAAACCTGACCTGCATTATCAACACTGTGTAGATAATTCATTATGTGTTACTAAAATATGTAAAGCAAATACAGGTGTGTAAACATGCAGCACAAATGTGTTGCATAATGGCATCAACGTCATTTCCATTTCAGGGACTGTCTGTGGAAGTTCTTCCTGCCAGCTGACTATCAGGCCATGGACGTGACGGAGATGTCTCAGCCTGGAAAGCCTCGGCAGATCCAGGCCTTTGAGCTCCGAATGAACATCATCGCAGACGCCACCATTGATCTGCTTTTTACCAAAAACAGGGTGATTCTACCTCTCAGTCTGTGCTTTATTCTGTCAGATCTTCCTTGATCCCTCTCTCTTCACAGCTGCTCTTTGTCTTTATGCCTTACAACTTTTTGGCATTGTCATTAGCACATTTATGCTCTGTTTAAAACACTTTTGCCCCTCGGGATTAGTAAACTGTGGTGCATGTCAAGGAACATGCATCACATTGTACAATATGTTTCAATCTATTCTTCTGTCTAGGTGGTATGTAGTAATAAAGAGTCTGTTGTTTTTAGGCACGAACAGGCCTTTGTTGTGTCATGTTTGATTTTTGCTCTTTTGTTCATTTCTCCCTCTTGTTACTAGGAAACCAATGCCATTCATGTGAATGTGGGAGCAGGCTCTTACCTGGAGGTCAATATACCTATGACCGTAGGAGACTCTGGTAAGCAAAATATTTATGCATTTATACATGAATGCATAATATATTGTATTATATTATAAGATACATATTTTAATGTCTTTATAGCATGTTCCCATGCTAGTATTATGCTGTGCTACAGTCAATTGCAGTTTGCATCCCACATTTCTGTCAAAATTGCATTTTATTTTTTAAATCTCTGGCAACAGACTAGACTCAGAAAAATCCAAATATATTTTGAGGCTCTTATTTTCTGCTGTGCATTGCTGCTTTTAGGCTACTCGCCCACCATCAAAGGTCAGTTGCTTCATGTGGATGCCACCAGCAGCATGCAGTACAGAACTCTCCTTGAGGCTGAAATGCTTGCTGTGAGTACTATATCAAACTGTGTCAGAAAGGGAAAGTTGAAAGAAAAGTGTTTTAAACCAATTGTTTCTCTTCCAGTTCCATGTCATCGCCAGCTATCCTCGTGTGTGGAACATGCCTCAGACCTGGCAATGTGAAATTGAGGTCTACAAAGCCACATACCACTTCATCTATGCACAGAAAAACTTCTTCACTGGTATTGATCAAATCACACGACGAATGCACAAACCTTCCGTCTATCATTTGTACATAATTTGTTTGACGTGAGTAACACCAATACAAATTTGTTTTTCACTGGGTTTTTTTGCCATTAGACCTGATTAAGGACTGGGCCAGTGACAGTGCGCCTGATATCTATTCTTTTGTGCCGTATTCGTGGACATTTAAAATTCTGTTCCACCAATTTGAGATGCTCTGGGCCGCAAATCAGCACAACTGGATTGATTGTTCCACCAAACAGCAAGAGAATGGTAAGCAATAAAAGCCTTTATGTGTCTATTGATTATCTGTTATGTCTTAAAAGCATGAATAAGAATAGGGTTAATTACTCATGAATGAATGAATTATGCATACATCTTACACAGTAAAGCAGGACTTGTTGCTTGATTGAATGACATTTTGCACAATGTTGGAAGAGTGTATTGATGTTATGTTTTTCCACAGTGTACCTAGCTGCTTGTGGGGAAACGCTCAATATTGAATTCACTTTGCCTTTCAATGAATTCGTTCCCACGACCTGCAATACTTGCTTCAGTTTGAAGGTTGGTTAATAGATTCCGATGTGTTTTTGAACAATACACAGATATGCAAATGAGCTACCCACCTACAGATGTGCCTCTAACTACAGTGTGTGGGTGCTTTGCTGTTTGTGCTCCTCAGGCAGAGGATACAGACATGCGCATTTCTCTGCCAGAGTGTCACCTAAGCCGCTATCCTCTCCTCACCTTGGCCAAAGACTACCAGAATGTCAAGCTTCCTCCGGACATGTTCATGACGGGGGAGAGCCACGGGCCTCCCCCTCCCAAAGTCAACAAGCCCCGCTGGAGGAACATCACCCACGCCGAGTGAGTGCAACATTTATCTCCATATAAAAATGGTACAGTCTCTTCACTGCTCGTGGGCCCAGAGTGTGTTTGACAGATGAAAGAAATCAGGATTGATGGCTCATGATTGTTTAGCTGGCTGACACAAGGGCAAATGAATCCTAGAAGGAAGCATAATATGTGTTTGTAATTTAGTTAGCTTAATGAACCATTGTTACATTATTCAAATTTAATTTCCTTAGATTACATTCATTAAAAAGTTGGTGTTAGAGTATTTAAAAACATTTTCTTTGTTCTTTGCTTCTTTGTTTAAAATGACTTTCATGTCTATATGTTTTTAAATTCTAATGTTACCAAACTGTCAGGGCCATTCCACAGGTTGAAACTTCCAAAAAGATGTTTGAAAGCTAGAGTTACTGTATAAGCGCACTTTGTACACACTGTACATGGTGACTCAACATCAAGATCATCTATTATGAATAGCCCTGTGCACGAACATGTACACTACTTGTGTAGGACGGACGAGTCCTCATACCTCTGGGACATTACGAGCACAATTCTGTCTGGGCTGGTGCACACTGACACTGCAGTGAAATCAGGCGCAACCCATTTGCAGTCTTTTATCTCCACTCAATGTCCTTGTATTGAATGGTCCATAAAGCAAATGATGAAGTGGAAAATTCACTTAAAACCTCAGCAGACTGTGTTTTTTTCCTTACTCCAGAGCTGGCTGGGTGGACTGTTGGAGCGTTCCCAACTTCTTACTCATTATTGATTATACCTGGCACCCTATTTATCCCCAGAAGGCTGATGAGCAACTCAAACAATCTTGTAAGCTTCTTTGCACTGTAACATTAGTCTGTAACATTAGTCTGTAACATTTGAAAACGGACTCAAAATGTTCTTATATTGAATTTGTTGCAGTTTCCGAAATGGAGGAATCCATGTTGTCTGCACTGCGGCCCCCAGAAACCTCCTCTCACACCGCACAACCACGTCACGCTGCGGCCACTTCCTCAAATGTTTACAGCCGAATGCCCTCTGACCCTTCCGAGCTGCCCCCCGATAAGCTCCATGTGGAAATGGAAATGTCCCCTGACTCCCAAATCATGCTCTATGGCCCTCTGCTCAGAGCACTCATCTCCATCAAGGTACAGATCTGTTTAGTGACTAATCATTTCAACATACACAGGAATGGTGTTGCAAATGCAACACCATACCGTTTGCATGTTCTCCCCGTGTCTGTGTAGGTTTCCTCCGGGTGCTCCGGTTTCCCCTACCACTAAAAACATGTACAATAGGCCAGGATGAATGAGAGTGAGTTTGTGAGTGTGCATGTGGGACAACGGATGGAAATTAGCCCAAGGCTACAATCCGGAGTGGCGTGTTCATTCTTCATGTGCACGCATTGTCCCAACCAAATAAACCAAACAAACAAACAAATACTGCTTCATCACTTTGTAAATGTGTTTTGCATTACAAATAAAGAGTATTATTATATATACTGTGTTATTATTATTTAATTTGCTTCCAACCCTCCACCTCCATTTAAGTCGGTAGTACCTGGAACCCCTCCTATTTTTTTTGCAATTCTAGAGTTGTTTTCTCTCTCGCATGGATCCTGGAAGAGCACCTGACTTTGTGACAATTCCTAACCCCAGCAGCACTCACCACCCTCTCTCATAGACTCCACCTCCATTGTTTTCACAGGAGAACTACTTTGGTGAGGATGACATGTACACCGATTATGAAGAGGCCGTGTCCAGCCCTGTGCTGTCCACTGCCACCTCCTCAGGCCTGGGCTGGTCTCCGTTGGGGATGGAGGACAGTGAACACAAAGACACCACTGACATTCATCCTCTGGACCTGCGGCCCTGGGAAATCACTGTGCTCATTAACCTCTACAAAGTTCATGGGAGACTGCCAATAGTAAGATATGAAAAACACAATTCTACATGTTTATCATTGAATGATTAAAATGGTGTAAATGTTCAGGTTAGTTCAACCTTGTGAAGCTAAAACATTACAACTGGACTTTTTGACAGACCGCAACGTTTCACTATCCATTCAGAGAGTCGCCTCATGGCAGTTTCTCTCTTAGGTTCCAGTTGCTTTCACACCTGGGACATGGTTTGGGTCCAGTCCATGTCCAGGCCCCCCTCCAGTGATGTCATTGGACATAACTGGAATTTCATCACCATTATTATATGCCCATGTCTATGTCCAGTGAATGCTAAATCAGTCCCCAAAAACTGCCACGAGGAAGTTCTGAAATGTTCTAATTGTCAAAATATGTTCTACCTTCACATGATGGAACATTAAATGATTTCAATTGCATTATTCAAAGTCACATTGTCCCCTACAGCACTGCAGCAGCGAGGGCCCAGAGGGACCTTCAGGATTCTTGGAACGGCTTTGCTTTGAGATGAAGAAGGGTTATAAAGAGACCATGCTCCAGCTGCTTTTATCTCCTATGCACATCTTTGTCAGTGATAACTATCAGGTATGATTTTGTTGTTATTTCTCTCTTCAATGTAAAAAAATAAAATGGGATGCCATGTGAAAACGCCGATAACAGTGCAGTGATTCCAGACAGGTTGAACTTTGAGTAGAGCCAGTGGTTTTAAGTTTAAGCTCTTCTCTATTTGCTGTCCTTTTCTCCTTAAACTGTCGTCTCATTTCTCCTGATGGTGTCTGCATAGTACTCTAAAATACAGATAGCGGGGTGGAATTGGTACTTTCAAACATGTAATTTTTTTTACATGATAATAGCTCTACACTAATTAAGATTTAGATGTGCATTGCTTTCTTGTATGAACATGTTTTCTTTGTGTCTACAGAGGCCCACGGCTGATGGGGTGCTGAGAGATGGTCACCTGAGTCTGTCTGGGATGCAGATGCGAGCCCATGCCATGTTCTCTGCTCAGGGCCTTCCTCTTGGCAGTGACACACTGGAGTACGCCTGGCTTATTGACATGCAGGCAGGAGGCCTCACGGGCAGGATCACTGTTCCACAGGTCTTTTTTCCTTCTAACCAAACTGAATTAGGCTTGAATTGAAAGACAAAAAACGTAGTAATTTCATTGTATTCCGCTTTGTCAAAAGTGCTGACAAGTCTAATTGCATTTGACACTAGCTGGCCAGTATGATCGAGTGGGGAGAAACTTTTATCTTCCATGTGATGTCTCGAGAATTCCAACTTGATCAACCCAAACCCACAGTTATCTGCCAACATGGTGTTGACCGGCGTACCTGTGATGCCAAGGTACGAACACAAAACATACTTTCTGTAATAATTTGTTATGACACACAAAAACACAGGTTTATGTGATGTTTCACTGGTAATCTAAATGAATGCATACAGGTCTATCATGCCATACCGTGATTATGTTGTTTCTTAGCTGACCTGTATGCCAGGTCACTGTCGCACATCAGAGGAGCTCAAGTACACCATGACAAGACTTGCAATGGATGGCATTGACCTCTTCATTGTGGAGCATGGATGTGCTGCCAACATCAAGGTATAGAGCAACAAAGCAAAAAAGTGAATCAATCTGACATTTAAAGTTGGTAAATAATGTCTTTTTCCTGCTTAGACGGGTATAGTCCGAGTGGCAAATTGCAACCTGCATAACCAGGCGGTGGGCGAGGGCATCAGTGCAGTGGTGCAGGACGTTAATATCCGGCAGTTCATCGAGCAGCAGCAGCAGCACAGCGAGGCCTCCAGACTACAGCCTGCCGCTCAGAGCCAAGGTCCCGGACAGCCAGCGAGTCTAGGTCAGCCCCCTCTGCTGCGACGCTCCCTGTGGCTGGAGGCGGGGTCAGTCAACCTCAGCCTCATTACAGCAGACATCGCCCTGGCCGCTGACCACCCAGCCAAATGTGAAGTCCAAAGGCACTTTCTGGAACTGCATGACACTCAAACCAAAAGGTAGAAACACACACATACACAATGTCATCTGTTATCTGTGCCTCAGTTTTGTCACGTTGTGTCTGCATGTGAGACTATATCCCTGAAACACAAAGATCAACGCTGACTATCTTCCCAAACTGCAGCATGACGCAGCATTAGTGTTACATGATTGTAATATTTCTTTAATTTACTCTGCTTTACTTTTCAGACTTTGGTTTCTGTGGCCAGAAGATGCTAGCATCCGTAACAAACGTGGTAGAAACCGCTGTGGATGTCTAGGAGGCTGTCGCTTTTTTGGGGGCACGAACATGGGCCTGGACTTTTTCAGGCTGGAGGAGCTCACTCCCTCTTCCTCTGCTGCATTCTCCTCCTCCACCACTGAGGCGGACATGTGCTATGGACAGTCCCTGCTGCAACCTGGAGAGTGGATCATTACCAAGGAAACCCCCAAAATAGATGGTATACATTCTCCTATACCATCTCTGTGTGCTTTTTCTTATTATGTTAACTAATACCACCATTGTTTGTTCTTTTAGGGAGGGTTGTTGGACTAAAGACAGAGACACACTCTCCGTGCATCCCTCCTGAGGTGCCAGAGCGGAGGTGTCAACAGCATCTGAACCTACAGGTGCCTCAGCGCTCCCACAGCTCTGCCTCCTCTTCAGAAGAGAATAGCTCTTCTAGTGCAGCACTGCCCCTTCTGGCTGGAGAGAGAGACACACCTTCTCCAAGTATAGAGGAACGCATGTTTACCATCAATGGCAAATGCCCAGAGTAAGTAAAATGAAATATTGCATGCACAATGCTCTAACTATTATTATTTTAAGATTCTATATTGATTTGCTGTGTGCAGCACCCTTGAAGAAGTACCAGAGGTGTCACCAGTATCACCCAGTAACTCCCAGGACCGCTCCATAGTGCGCTCTCCCTTGTGCTCCCCTCTCAAGCGGCAGTCCTCTGTGCATTCTGGTCGACTAGGCAGCACTAAGAGCCTCTCAGCCGCTGTCTTTACTGAAAAACCTCCTGTGGTTCTAACCGGAGGCGTCCAGTTCAGCAGTGAAGTGTCTCGCAGTGACGAGAATGTTTTGGACTCTCCTCGTCAGCGCAGGAGTTATGGCTCCTTTCCGTTCACACCTTCAGCGGACTCCAACACCTTCCATCAGTATCGCTCTGCAGACTCCAGCATGTCTGTGGCAGACAGTGAGGCCTACTTCTCTGCTGCTGAGGACTTTGAACCAATCAGCAGTGCAGACGAGGGCCCAGGCACTTATCCAGGACGCAAGAAGAAGAGGCGGCCTCAGCCTCCACCACCATATCACATGGAGAACTACAGGTCTGACTTATCGTACACTTCCATATGTACTTGACATGTTTGTACTCGCTACATAAGAATGTGTCAGACATACTCGACTTGTTACTTAACCTAATAAATCACTTCATGACTACATAACCTTGTTTTGCAAAAGCACAAATGCAAAGGTTATTGCTATTTCAGTGTCATGTTGCTATTTGTGACTAAATAATAATGAGAAAAATATGGCTAATTTGTCATCCTACACACTTTTTTCCTTAAGGACTTCCAAAACTCTGAAATGTAAAATTCAGAGATATCCACTACCGACAGCAGCTTAGTGGGGGTTGAGAAAAGTCTTCATAAAAACAAGTCTGAATCAATAAAGAGAAATAGAACTGTGTGATGATTTCATACAACACATTTTGCAATTCATTGTGCAAACCATCTTGGCTCTGAGCCAAACACGCTGAAGCTGGCATTATTAGATTGATTCAATCATGGAGGTGGCTGTGATGTAAATGGCTTGTTTCAAATGAGATGTTTGATCCACGAGCAGGCACTTGCTGGTGTCTTGTGCAAATTGGATTTTGGTCTTGCTCTGTAACTACCTTGTCACATTTCTATTACTTCAAATGTTGTTATTGATCTTAACACATTTTGCAATTGACTTGGCCCTCATAAATGGGAATAATATTTCAGGCTCATGCAGTGCTAAACCTGATTTTAAACCATTGCAAAGATTAAAAACATGAATTAGAAAGAGAAAAGACCTCATTTGAATAATTATAGGCCGTAATAATATAATAAAACTAATTAAGTCTATTATGATCAGACATTTTAAAATATTTTTTGTCTTTCCTGAAGTCGGACATCCATATACCACAGCGTTGAGGGGCCTCTGACCTATGTCCTGAACGGAGAGCTTATCACTGAGCCGCGGCCACTGCCTTTACCTCCGACACTGCCTCCTCTGCCGCCACATCCACTGCCCAGCCATATGTCCCAGGCTTCCTTTGTCTCTGCTCTGGCCATGGAGGAAGAGAGCTCCGTGGAGGCCGAGAAGACCGCTGAGCCCGGCCCCGTCACTCGACAACCTCACGTCATGGCATGCTACCAAAGCTACCTCGCCCACTACCAGGTAGAACTGCTGCTTATGAGGAGGACCCTTGAACACAGCTCCTGAAAGTAACAAGTACTGCAAAGACTACTAATGTATTTTATGTGGTGTTTGTTGTGCATGTTTGTCCAGGTGTCTAATTGGTCAGTGAAACAGCCCACAAACAAGAGGACCTCTAAATCTTCACTACACCGTCCTTTAGACCTGGATACACCCACCAGTGAAGAAAGTTCTGGCTCTTTTGACCAGCTCTCTGTTCCTTCTTTTAAGGTATGCATTACAAGAAGATCAATTATTATTAAGGTGATCTAGAGTCATGTTGTATACATTATTTATATTTGCATTTCTTCAGGTGATGAAGCAAGGCCTTTCTGCCAGCTCACTACTGGACAGAGGCATTCAGCTTATGGGAGAGAACAACAGGTAATTTTCCTTCTGTGCCTCATTGTTGGTTCTTATGTTTGTTGCGTATCACTCACTGTGATTTAAAATGTATATTTTTGTAGCACACCATATACTCCCCTTGATAAGCGGGCTATGGAGAACACCGATGAGGACACAATGGCTGATGACTGGACTCTGGAGCAACCTCTGGCCCAAACCAGGACCACGGCCATTGTGGAGGTGAAAGGAGCCATCAATGTGGTGCTCACACCTCTAGTGGCAGAGTCGCTGGACAGGTAATAAACATACACCGAGGTTGATTACAGATGGTATATCAAAGTTTGTGTCTCTGTGACAGCCTCAACAATATGCACGTAAAACTGAATTGTTTTCCAGGTACATTGAGGCCATGGTTCATTTTGCCAGTATTCGACATCCAGCAACAATTCTGGATGACCTGCATGGCAAAGTTTTAAATGAGGCTTATCAGATAAGCAAGTCCACGGTCTCGGAGTCTGTAAGTACTGTACTTTGTTAAAAGCTTCTTTGACTATTTAAAAACTGACAAGCATCGACTAGACTATACAGATTAGTAGGAGCTTTAAAACCAAATGACTGATGCTTGGTTGTTTTCAAATTTGTATCAAACAGAGCCAAACAGGGAAGCAGGAGCATAAGCTATCCAAGACCGAGGCCGTGAACCCTGGCTCCCTGAACGTCCCCCAAGGCCAGACAGACCTGTCAGTCAAACCTGATAATGTGAAAATCAAGGGCCTCCAGGCCAACGTCTCCATCCCCAAGGTATGACCTTTGACCCAGACTAATGGAGACTCTGAAGGCTCCACAAATTGTAATCTGAAGAAAAATGCTTCAAGAGAGTTATCTTTATGCTATAAATATGCACTTAAATATTTCTGGCCACCTACGTCCTTGGGGCATCATGTTATCTTTACATAATAATAAGTCATTTGTGATTCATTTTTCTTGTGTAGAAGAGTATTTGAAGGCACATATCCTCTGTCTCCAGGTAAATCTTTGCCTTCTGCAAGCTTCAGTGGAAGAAAGTTCTCCATCTTGTTCCAGTAAGTGTGTCACACATGTGTCACTTGTGGCATTGTGCTTTGATCGGATTGCCACCCAGTTCAAAATGAACAGGTAAATCTGTTTTTTACTTACTAATTACATAATTCTATTGTTTAACAAGTTGACAATTTACTATGCAAGGTAGCACAGGTTATATGAACTCAAAGTGAGCAAATATATCTGGTTTTAGAGGGATTGTGGAGGAGACGCCAAACACAACAGAACAAGGTCGACCCTCAGTCATGCTGGAGAAGTACGCCTCAGCCACTAAAATGCAGCCTCAGTCTTCTGGCTCATTGCGCTCAAATGCAGGAATTGAGAAAGGCAAAGAGATTGCTGCCAGACTCAACATCCACCGCATTCACAGCCAGCTCCGAGGCCTGGACTCCACAGGTCAGTGTGTAAACTCTGCTCTGTGTCACTGAGGCATTTCAAAAGTATTTTACAGTTATAATTTTCTTTCAGCAGACATTGGCACTTGTGCCATTACAGCAATTCCATTTGAGAAATCCAAAGTGCTCTTTGGCCTTGAAGAAATGGAGGAGTTTTCAGTGGTGGATGAGACTGATCAAAGCTCAGGAGGTGACCTTAGTCGCTCCATGACATCTCTGGAGAAATGGGGCTGGATCATGTTTGAATGTGGCATTGAGAATCTGACAGTCAAAGGTACAACCTCTTTTTTACTAACGGTCATTGCTTTGAACGGACAAATGACTATCGATGTGTAAACTATGGTTTATGCAGGGGGCCGACAATCAGGTGCTGTCCTATACAATACATTTGGAGTGATGGGCCGAGCAGACACAGGAGGGAAGACAGGAATGTCAAAGTCTAATGGTTCCACAGGCTCGCAGACAGGCAGCGGATACAGCACGGATGTTTCTGACGACAACCTGCCTCACGATCCACTCAGTCCTGCCTCGGAGAACGAAAACTCTGACTCAGATGAGCAGGTGAGAAATCGTCATCCTGGAAAAAATTAGAACTGCAAGATACTGTGAGATCAACCTTTTTCTGTCCTACATGGCTTGATAGGATGAAGGCGTTGAGTCAGACGATCTTAAGAAAGATCTGCCCCTGATGCCCCCGCCTCCTGACTCCAGCAGCATGAAACTGACCATCCGGGAAATCTGGTTCAGTTTCGCTGCTCCGACAAATGTGCGCTCACCTTCACAGGCTATTTCAAGGTACAAGTGCGAGATAATATCATGCGTCACTTCAATTTGTTCAATCCTAACATCATGTTGTACTTGTATACTATTCTAGGCAGCTCAATCTCCTCAGCACTGCTACGCCTGCCATTGGTGCCTGGTTGGTTCCCATTGACCAGCTCAAGTCATCGCTGCGCAAACTGGACATGGAAGGCACCCTGCGAGTCTGCGCTGTCATGGGCTGCATAATGACCGAGGCGCTAGAGGTTAGGGAATCTGCTAAACACTTTTTGATAAGATTTTGTGTTTTTCTTGTTTTGTTCTTTAACACTTGTGCAATATTTAAACTGACAGAAAAAGACTATTCACATTCCGATCCGGAGCAAATACAATAGGGTGACAAAAAGGGCTCGATATCTGCACGAGAATCCCTCCTGTATGCTGTGCAACATCCTGCATCGCTATCTTCAACAGGCGGATTATTCCATCATTGAAGAAGCCACCATGGTATCAACATGGCTACACAACTCTATACAACTCATGGCTACAAGTAAAGAAACTGCAAGTCATGCTTTTTCTCTTTTGCCTTTAGAACGATGGCGTTCCAGCTCTTGTGACACTAAAGAAGGGTCTAGTGGCTTTGGCAAGGCAATGGATGAAATTTATTGTAGTGACTCAGGGATTCAAAGCCATTGGCCTGATGAGACCTAATCAGCTTGCCAAGCCCACGGAGCCCCAACAGACGCTGAGTGACACAGGTCTGGGCCTGGACAATGGCGCCGCCCTGCAGAGCGACACCAGCGCTGACGGAGCTGAATTTGAATTTGACGCAGGTGGGAACTTTCACCTTTTATAGAGCGGCTTGAACTATTCTTACTCGCTCGCCTGCAGATGGCCTACATACCAGTCCCGAAAACCTCTGCTAAATTAAGCTGTTGTCTCATGTTTACAGAGAGTTAATGCAAACAGAATATATCACTTTGAGGTTTTTTGGGCAGTTTTCCTCAGAGTTTGATTTGGTATTCTTTTGTAAAGCCACAGTGAGTGAACACACCATGTTGCTGGATGGAGTGTGCAGTCGTCCGCCGCCGAAGGAAGCGAATTCTGGTGGCGTCAGTGGTGTGGAAATTATGAGGAAGCTGTCGAAATCCCACGCACATGACTCTGGCCTCAGAATAAAGGTACGAGATGACTGTATTTCTAATGTTATGGAAAATAAACGTATTATTGTTGTTCTGAAAAGAAAGTATTGGGTTAGGAAATGGAAAGCGAGGGTGCATGTTTGGTATTAGAGATGGGATGAGAACAGCAGCGAAAATGTGATGAGTATTCGCCGTAAACACAGAATTAAGATTATGTTGAGTTGTGTTGTACATACATAGGTTCCTACTGACAAAAGCCCCTCCGTCTGTCAAACTTAGGGTTCACATCCATACCAGTCTCTGAGTTACACCAGCGGCGACACTGCAGCTGACTCCCCCGCCCATGTGAGTCGAGTGGGCTTACCGGCCAAGGACAGCCCCAGGAAGGAAAGCCTCCTGAGCAATCTGACGGGCAGTTTCCGAAGCCTGCACAACCTGCTCGAGGGCACTCCCCAGAGGAATGAGCCATCTACTGCAGCTGCGGCCAAGAGCGGCTCCCTCACTCGCACAGGTACCCAGAAGCCCTTGAATATGAACATGCCAGTGATTCTTTATATTCTTAGACATTATCCTGACATTTATTCCTGTGGTGATGCGTTGAAGTCTGATACTGTTTACGATCTTGGTATCTCTGAAAGTCTTTTTTTGTTCTATTTCAGGGAACAACCTTGGAACAGACGTGCTGACAGAACATCCACTGCTGTCTGCACCGTCGTCTGTAAGTTTTTACAACTGGATGTCCAACGCAGTGGGCGGCAGAACTGGGGCAGTGACCCAGGACGCGCTCGGCCCCCGCAACAGTTTGCAAACAGGTCAGAACTTTTATTTCATTGTCTTTTAGACCAAATGTGCAAAATCATTTATTCTCAAAATGTTGTTTTGCAAGACTCTCCGGATTACCTATCACTGGATAGCTTTTACCAATATCAACCTCTACCACCAATTAGTCCAGAAGGAGGTCAGGGTGGATGTTGTGCTATTGTTAAGCCTGTGCAGTGGATAGGAAGTTTAGCTTTAGAATGTCCTTGTAGAAATCCCTTTACAATTTTGGATGTCATCTTGTTGCTAGATCGTAGATAGTCCTTTATCCCAGAACAACCTTTGTATATAACCTTTCTTTGTATGTTCATGTTGAAAAGTTATCTTATTTTTTTATAAGCAAATGCATATCAAAAGTAGGTAGAAAAGAATTAAATGAAATATGCAAGAGCATGTTGTATTTTTCTGTTGTAATGTAGTTTACTATTTATTTGTGTCAACTTCACTAAATTGTAAAAAGAAAACATGAAACACAAACATTTATTAGTATATTAATGAAATGCAGACACTCTGTTATTAAGTCTGTTTCAAGTTCTGTTCTCTCACAAATGTTGTTGTTTATATCATAGGTGGGACCTGTAATCTGCCCACCATCCCCTCAGCGTCAGACTTCAACACGGTTTTGTCCAGTGACCAGAACACTCTGGATGGAACCCAGTCCCAGCAATCCCAGCACAGCACCAGCCAGGAGGACATTGCTGACGTGGAGGAGGGAAACCTGTGCCCAGCTGCTGTTCAGCTCGCTGATGCTCAGGTGCTTTTCTAAAAGTCAAGATGACAAAGTAATAACAAACTTGTCTTATTAATAATATTTGTATTTTCCCCTCAGGTTGTGTTCAAACCTCTGCTAAGCTACACTGGCATACAGGCCCAGGACACCACCCCGTTAAGTTACAAAATGTATTTCGGAGAGCACCTGTCCTTTTCTGGAAACCTTGAATGTCTAAGAGCAGACATTGTTGATTCAGATGCTTCTAAAGAGCGCAAGGGCAAAAGATCAAGGAGGTAAAGAACCTGACATTTGCATTTCCTTTTTCTGTTTGTATCACATTTCTCTGACATCTTAAAGCATTTGCATGTAATTTCTTCTATTTCAAAGACAAGGCATGGTGAACCTCCCTCCACTGGAGTTCAAGCCTGCCCTGTTGATTGAGACCTTTAGCCTGAACGCTGTTGTGATGGAGAAGTCGACCAGCGCTCCACAGGGCCCCACTGCAGCCCCGCTGTCCTTCCATGACCTAAACCGGCGCCACTACAACACGTTCCACTGTGACTTCACCACGGCCTGCCAGGCCATCAGCCAGCGCGTGGACATGGCCCTAGTCCGCCTCATTCACCAGTTCAGCACCATGATCGACGACATCAAGGCCACGCAGACGGACATCAAGCTGAGTCGATACACTGCGGGCTCTGCCTCTCCGACTCCCACCTTCAAGGCCCGTCCCTATCGCCATTTCAGATCGTCGGACTTCAGCCGCAGCTCGAGGGGCAGCATCAACGGAGCGGGTCGGAGCGCCACGCAGACTTTGAAGAAAAGGGGAGCGGCAGGTGCTGGGGCAGGAGCCGGAGGTGCGCCCCCCAATGGACCCCCATCAGGAATGGACACGCTGGGGAGGAGGGAACCACGGGGACGCACTTCTCTGGGTCGGTCTGAGAGACGCACATCTAAGGTGAACAAAGTGTTGATAACTCTTATTATCAAAGTTACTGCCTTTTGTGTAAATGTAATATTATGTAACAACATTTAAGAAGTTATTTTTTAACAGTAGGTTATGTTTCTGGTAAGACAGGAAGCAAAACTAGACCATGGGGGCTACCATAGTCTGTTATTAATTGGAAACACTGAAGCAAGTAATTAGAACAAATATTTTACTAATAGTTCTCAAAGTAGTCTTTTTACAGCTTGTTCATGTTGCATAAATCTCCAGCTTCTACCTTTTATTGAGTTGCAGAAAGGCTTTGCTACCAGTAGGTGGTGCCAGCTGATTGCAAATATTACATGGTGCACATTTCATTCAAATGTGTCTTCTTACATGTTTGAAAAGATTGGATAAGTAATCTCATACAATGGCCTCATTATTGTGTTATAATGGCAGGTGTCTCGGAAGGGCTCTCGTGACGTGGCCGACCACATGGCCATCCAAATGGACGACTCTGACTCCATCACGGTGTCGGAGCAGAGTGAGCCATCAGCAGAATGTTGGCAGAACATGTACAAGCTGTTAAACTTCTACTCCCTCATCTCTGATCCAACTGGCATCTTGGACAAAAACTCTCCAGAGAACTGCCTCACAGGTTAGCGTTGGCAGCCATGTGTTCTTTTACATTTATTTTCACATCCCTTTTTTATGGTAAATGATAGGAACTTGCTCATTATTTGTTTAGAAAATGGACGCAGACCTTCCGAGTCGCTCTGTAAAGTGATTTTTGAGAACGAGCAGCAGGAGCCCACGACGCCGAGCAAGCCGTCGGGGGGCAGGAGGAGAAGCCTGGTGAGCTCGGAGCCACAACACGTCACGCTCATCGTGTTCGGGATCGGCATGGTCAACAGGACCCACCTAGAGGCTGATATTGGTGGACTGACTATGGAGGCGGAGCTCAAGAAGATTCATGGAAGTTTTACACTCAAGGAGAAGATGAAAGGTGGGTCCTAGGTCCTGTGTTGGCAACGATGGTTTACTCAAGTCTCATTAGATATTTACAGTAGAATACAATGATATTATTTGAATAATAATTTATTTTCTTTCCCTAGATATTCTGCACCAGAAAATGACTGAGACCTGTGCATCCGCTCACATAGGAGGAGTAAACATTGTTCTCTTGGAGGGCATTACACCAGACATTCAGTACGTAATGTCTTATTCAAACTAAGCCAATTCCAGTTTGAGCTTCGCAACCAAAGTTAACAGTCACACTCTTTGCTGTATGGTGTAAAAACAGATCCACAGACAATTGCCTTTACCTTCTATCTTCAGCAAAAGTATAATAAGGGAAGGGTAAAGTGTCTGTCTCTAGTAGCATATTTCCACTTTGCTAGAGCCAATTACAGAGGCTGCTCCAGCTCCAAAAGCAATTTTCCTAAAACACAACAACCTTAATCAAGTTACAAGCCCTGCAGTCATGCATCCAGGCAACGCAATGAATCTGTGTTCTCTCTCAGCGTCAAAGTTAGATGTTCAAAAGCACGGTTTCCCTTCAGGCCATTTCAGGACTCTGAACGAGTACTTCTCTGTGTGATGATGTTTGGCGTCCCCCTTTCGGTCAAATAAGAAATGGAAATGAGATTAAGCCTTCCATGTTAGCACTTAGCACTGTCTTATGCATCCTTCTGCTCTTCTCTCTTTTACTTCTTTGCCTTCCTTGCAAACTGTGCATAGACTGGAGGATTTCCCAACATCTCCCACCAGCACAGCTAAACAGGAGTTTCTGTATGTGCTTGTCGTTGTTAAACATTATGACGAGGCTCCATTTGTCGATCTACTCTCTACCTGCCCTTATTCTACATCCTCATTTGTCACCACGTGCCGTTTAGGATCTCAGTGTATTTGTTTGTTCAAAAGTCCCCTGAAATATCACTCTCTGATATTTTAGTATAAATTAGTTCATGTTTCTTTAAAATGTATGAGATTTGATTTCCTTGTCTTCCTGACCATGTTCAAAATTGTGTGGAAATCATTGTAAAATTCATTGCCATTGTCATTTATTCCTTTTCATATGAATGCAATCCTAATGGTGCATGAAACATTGGAATGATACATGTTAATGCTCCTGTTATCCCACAAGTGTGATTTATTTGGAACGTCTTGTTTTTCCAGAACGGTGGTGAAGTGCAACATTGCCAAGTCTCAAGCCCTATATAGTGCCCAGCGGGGACTGAAGACCAATAATGCTGCTGTTTTCAAAGTGGGGGCAATCATAATCAATATCCCCCAGCATCCAGCTACTTTGCACAGCATGATGGTGCGCAGCTCCCACCAGCTTTCCAAGCAAATATCAGACCTCATTCGCCAGCCGTCTAACACGTATGTGCTTTACCATCAAATTATGTTCTGGTTTTAAGCCATATTTGTTAG
>OMNZ01071456.1:2463-15587 GCA_900303255.1 Lesueurigobius sanzi | reverse complement strand
TCCAGAAATCACAATCTATGATTTTTTAACAATTTATTTGTGTGATACAGCTGAAAATAAGTATTTGAACACCTGTCTATCAGCTAGAATTCTGACCCTCAAAGACCTGTTATCCTGCTTTTAAATAGTCCAACGACACTCTGCTCATGATTCACAGGTGTCTTTATGAAAGCCAAGAACCTCAAACAGGTGCTACTAAATTAGAATCATGAGCAGAGTGTAGTGTAGGTGTTCAAATACTTATTTTCAGCTGTATGACACAAATAAATTGATAAAAAAATCATAGATTGTGATTTCTGGATTTTTCTTTTTAGATTATCTCTCACACAGTGGACATGCACCTACCATGAACATTTCAGACCCCTCCATGATTTCTAAGTGGGAGAACTTGCAAAATAGCAGGGTGTTCAAATACTTACTTTCTTCACTGTATGTAATAGAAGACAGTATAGGATTGCAGTATGGCAGTACTCGTTTAGATCACGCGTTGTACTGTATGATGCTCGTTACCTGAACGTGCGATAGGGCGTAGTGAGATCGAACGCCCGCAGATCAGTAACCTTCACATTGCCCACGTTCATGTCTATGGAGGTGATGCCCACTCCTATACGGTAATCCTGAAGAGACGCAAAGAAAAACGATCAGACAAGTCCTTTAATGTGTGTGGACATGCCGGCAGAGTGTCCCGTACCTCCACATTCTTGTAGAGAAAAACCTTATCCAAAGCGACCACAGTGTAAAACCTGGAGCGCATCCCTCTGAGGCCCAGATAACCAGACATGTCCGGGGCCAGGGGTGATCCGGGGGCGAGGGTCTGGCGATCCTGGCGCCCGCCTGTGCAGTCTTTCAACGCGGCCACCCAGTCGTCTCTCTCGGCTGGAGGAGGGTGAAAGCAAGCAGACTATAAAGCTACCATTGGACAACACCACACATCCTTCACCCTGATCTATTGTACATGTTTTTAGTAGTAGAGGAAGTAGAGGGTTTATACCGGTATCAGCCAGTCAAATTGAATGCTTTTTAATGCCATTTTAATGCCCAAATACTACATTTTTAATCCCAGAAACACCGCAAATTGGTGCATAATTTATATTAATTTCCATATACAACTGACAACTTTTGAACAGAAATAGTGTCTAATTTCTTCCCAAACAGCAGTCTAGACCCTAATTTTGGATTTTTGCCAAACGTTTGCAGTAAAACTACTTGACCAAAGTCTTTAGTTTTCAAGAATGTTTGATTTAATGTTTGAATTCCATTTAATGCTTTTTAATGACATTTAAGACCTTATTTTTGACACAATTCATTTAATGCGTGGAAACCCTGTTAGTGCTGTCAAAAATATCTTTGGGAAGAGGGGGGTTTGGCCTTTAAAATGAACCCGGCCACGTCCTTCCAGGCCTCCGGGGTGCGATGTAAAGTCGCGTTGAAAAAAGTTAACATTTTCCAAAACTGCCGACTCTGCACTTTACACAATCGCCCAGGGATTCAAAACGGTACGAGATATTTTTTTTTGGCCTGAAACTTGAATATGTGGCACTGGTCAGCTGCCATCTTGTTTTCTGTTTACATAAAACAAAAGTATGGAGTAACATTTGTGCCAAAAATGAGCAAATCTATTGGGTAACATTTAGGAAAACACTTTTGTTGCAAATATATGTAGATTAGAATAAACACAGATGGCTCATAGAAAGTCAGGTTTATAGCCTTTTATGTTTATAGAAGCATATATTAGTGGAATAATAATAACAAAAAAGTGGTTACAGTAAAAACTGTATCAATGTTAGTGTGAAATATAATACAACACATTTGCACAAAGCTTATCCACATTTCCGTGTTAATTCTAGTATTAAAAACATCTTTTGTGCTCTCTGAAATAATTAGGTTTTAAAAAGTGGGTGTGTGAAGCCAAAGTCATGGGTTGGAACAGCTCGAATGTACTGTAGGAGTACTATAGGTGCATAGAATTCAATATTTCATAATTTTACACTAATAGCTTGCCAAAAAGGTTTATTACGTTCAAACCTTAATTCGGACCTACAGAACTTTGATGAAATCAGGTACACGATCTTTGAATGCCAAAAGTATTTGTTCATTACCTTCACTTTCCGCTCTGAAGATGAATGTCCGGTTGTTTGTCACCACCTCAAACTTGACCTCTCCCACACTTGACACATTAGTGATGAACGCTGTCGAAATAAGTCCTTTAGAATAGATGCCCTGAAGAGAAAGAGGAAGAGAACAAAGCTATAACATATGATAAACCTTTGACCTACTTTGGTGTATTAATGGCTACCGGGAGATTACCTTTTCATTGTCAAAGTATCTCAGGTATTCCGCGTCAAGCTTTACCCATCGTCTCTGGTAATAAAGTGCGCTGCATACGTACAAAGTGGACTAATAAGTACAATGAAGCAGCCATCGCAATACTATCTATGCACTAAAGGTTATCGAGTCTCACCCTTGTGGTGGATTCTTGTCCAGCCAGCCCATTTTAACGACGGCCGACTCCTGAGAGCTGTCCTTCTGAGAACTGGAGGGTAATCGGTTTCTGTTCGGGGGCAGGTAGAGGCTTCCTTGGGGGCTGGAGCCATCTAACCACGACGATGAACTTTTACACACAGAAAGAACACATAGAATTCAAGAATTTCAACAGACAAGACAATGCATCGGCTTGGATGACTGGTGCACCATGTGGCTACGTTAGTTCCCCTGAGATGAGATTGTGAGGGCCAGTACTTCCTGTCCTATTCATTTCCTACGGAGCTGAGCTTAGGCCTGTTGGATTTATCACATGTCCCCATCATTCCATTTGGAGGAGACATCTGTGTTAAGAAAGAGAGAGTTTATCTAGTGTCCTCAATTGAAATATTTACATCCTACATCAAGTTACTAGTGATGATCTACCGACTAGCGACTCCCGGTTCACCACGTAATCTTTCGAAGATATGATCTAACTGGTCTAAGGACAGGAAGTACTGGCCCTCACAAATTCAGGTCAGAGGAACTAGCGTAGCCTCATCATGCACCAAGCCAATTTCAAAATCTATAAAGTAATACACCATTCACCACCATATTAATAGAAAATAACGGTATGTATCGTTTTAGATTCTGTGAAATATCTGTTGAGTATCATCAGTCAAACTTTGATTGATGATTAATTGGAAAATGTTACCGGAAGTGTATTTACAATCTTACACAGGCGGGTCGGGATTAAAAGTGGGTTGCGGAACTATTTTGCTAAATTGCTTTGACAATTGTTGATTGTTAGCCTTATGATCAATACAAAGTCATTGGGGTCTTCCATCTGATCTATCTAAAACAAAACCAAGCATGGCAATTTCAAACGGCTATAGTTTGGTTTTAGTCATGATTTCCTGAGTCCTGAAGTCCTGAATGACATCCTAATCACAAAAGATTGCCATCTTTATCCTGAATATCTATGTAGCCCTAGATTAAGGTATGCTTTACCACAATGGCTCTCAACTGGTGGGCCGCGAGCCTTTTTTAAATGCTCAACTGCTAAAAACGCACAAAAACATTCCTGAGTCTGTTAGAATGTGTTATTTTTAGTGCTGTCAAAAATATTGCGCTATTACCGCGTTAACTCAAACCAATTTTAACGGCATATAACGGAATATCTCCGCGAGTAAATGTCGGAGAGACTTACGTTTTTTGGCGTTGCAAACAGGAGGATTTGTGCTTTGAAATGAGTGCAACCATGTCCTTCTAGGCCACCGGGGGGCGATGTAACGTCGCGTTGAACATTCGTGTCAAACAGTGCCAAGTTAGCGTTTGCCTAAACTGCGGACTCTGCACTTTGCACACTCGCCCAGGGAGTCAACTTTTTCTTTTTTTTTTCAAAAATGCTAATATATGGAGAATAAACACAGATTGCACATAGAAGGTTCAGGTTTATAGCCTTTTATGTTCATAGAAGCAGATATCAGTGGAATAATAATTTAAAAAAAAAGTGGTTGCAGTAAAACTATGTTAGTGTAAAATGTAACACTATAGGGTCCTTGAGGGTCAGAAATCTGCCTGTTAAGCAAGGGATCAAATACATTTTTGACATAGTAATATACAAAAATCTTATTAATAAATCATACAATATGATTTCCGGATTTTTTTTTTTTTTTTAGATTCTGTCTCTCACAGGGGAATTGCATGAATCCATGAATTCTAAGTGGGAGAACTTGCAAAATCACAGGGTGGTCAAATACTTATTGGCCTCACTATACATACATGTTCTAAAATCTTATGTTCATATTTGTCTGTGTACATAAATATGCATTTGTTGTCGTTATAAACCTTCTTTTTGATTTTAACAATGGATATATGGTAGAAATCCACCATTTCTAACCCTCGTTTCTGCAAAAAACATGTAGCATACAAAATATTTTTTAACCATGAAATCATTTGAGATAGATAAAAATTTTCGGACTACAGACTGACTGATAGGCCTTCTATCTGGGAAAAAACATTGGAATGCCTCAGTAGTGGACTATGTGGTCAAATCCTGCATAGACTAGAGGGCCATTTTTGAGCTTTTCGGAGTAGGGTTTACAATCCAGCACATTTTTGATGATTGTTCCTGGAAATATTTGTAGTAAACATGGCACAGACCAAATGTTAGCCCTCTACATGTTTCCATTGCTGAGCTACAGGTCTGTAAACATGGACACAAATGCAAAAGTCTCCCGTGACCCTGTTTTGAGATCTTTTTTTAACTATTGGGAGTTAGAGCAAATAACTTTGCATGTGTTCATTACACATGTGAAGGAACTCAGAAAAAACATTTCATTGAAATCTGTCACCTGGGAAGATTCTGAGAATTTGGGTGATTTGGGACGGAATGACCCCATACATATTGTTTTCAATCAAAAACATTTGCACAAAGCAAGCTTATCCACTTTTCCAAGTTGACTATAGTATTAAAATGATAATTCAAGGGAATTTAGAATAGATAAAAATGTGTGATTAATTTGCGATTAATCACAAGTTAACTATGACGTTCATGAGATTAATCACGATTAAATATTTTAATCGTTTGACAGCACTAGTTATTTTTAATAATATTTTTACCTTTATAGGTTTAATTAATGCTTATTCAACCATAATTTGTAGGAAAATTCTGTATTTTACATTATTTATTGACTTATTTGGGTTGCGGCTTGGTATTATAGATTGATGGCGGGTCCTAACACCATACCAGGAGAGAACCACTGCTTCACCAGGACTATACAGTCACTAAACTACATCAGATACTGTCTAATCCAGCCTGTGAGGAATAATAATCTCGCCCCGCCTCCCGTTGTTGTTTTGGACGCGCGACTCACTCGTCATCGTCCAGGAGCTCGTCGTCGCTGCACAAGGCGCTGTACCGCTTCCCCTGATGGGCCATTTGCAGAGGCCTGTCCTGTTGGAGGAGAGAGCGAGGTGTAAACACGGACACTGTGGGGAGACATCCGTTTGCAGCCCGCGGTCTTACTCTCAGAGGCATGTTCACCTGTGGAGCGCCGGCGTAAAACAGGTCAGGGTCCTCGTATTCATCGGAGTTGTCGTCCACTGAATCTAATCCTGAAATCACATGCACAGCTTTATTGGTTACGTTCAGCTGCTAATGCATCACAATATGGCCCGACCGATATGGGACCTTTGGGATACGATACCAATACCGATAAGAAGGGGATTGGATATGATTGCTAATTTAATTCATTGTAAACAGTCATCTTTTGAAATCTCCCAAAACAATCTGTAGTAAACATTTGTTACTACAGCAAGGTTTCAATTATAGAAATGAACCTTTCACCTTATAGTAAAAGAAGGCTGTATCCGAATGTTCACACGATTTCCCATTTACTCATTTACTCTATAGTCCCGCACTGTATAGTAGTAGACGAGTGGAGGGGTTTGAGAACCCGAATGACCCTAGGAGCTCTGTTCTCATGGCTGATGATCACATGACTGCCCAAGTGCCGCAGTGACGTGATCTTAAGGTTAAGGTGAGGTTAGGGTGTAGTGAGCAGTCTGCCTGAAATATCAGAGTGCACCCATAGAGCGTACAATATTGATGGAGAGCTGGCTAGCTCTGGTCGAAGGTCGCTAGCATACATGGATCGTTTGTGGAAGCCCGAAGTGCCCATTGACTTACATGTAAACTTTTTGGCCCCTCTTTATCTCATTATTGAAAATAGTATATGACCCTCATGCACTTGTCTTACCACACACTACACCATCCTGTTCTTTGTCTTTGAATATTTTCAACATTAGAAGAGAAGCTAACTCGCACATACCTTAATATGGAATTGTTTCCAAAACACAACATGGCGGCGCTCCAAATGCTAGCATGAATTTGCTTCATTAGCCTGTGCTGAAAACAATGGGGAAAGTCACGTGTGCTACGTCCATCTTTAAAAGGTCTATGAGTGCACCTCATCTGCTGTAAAGTTCGCAAAACTCTGCTAATAATGAAATTCTGCGACCAAGACCGACCAAATTCAAGACAGTTTATTATTTATGGATATATGTTAGTCAGAAAAGTTTTACTCAACATAGATTTTACAATAATTAAGAAAACGGCTTGGATTGTTGCATTTTGCCTGAGAACAGAAGCTTAAGATAATCAGCTAGCGCTAGCATCTTTCGACCGTAGCGGGTTATTTAAAGGGGATTTCTTCATAAATAATCCAAACGCGCCACTAAAGCAGCGTTTTGGAGAGTTTCATTCATCCGTGTTGAGTCCTAGCGCTTTACGTCCGACGTCCGCAGTGCATTGCGGTCTATGTCGCCCATTTTGTGATCACTGCTGTCCACTACTTTTCCAGATGCATTGATTGTGACTACCTTTATCTCTCTGGACATTCGGGCACCCCTAAAGAATGGCATATCCACTAAAAAGTACACCAGGGATCTCCAACCAGTAGCTCATCTACATGCATGAGAACTTTGAACACACTCTCCAACATTTACTGTATTTTCCGGACTATAAGGCGCACGATAAAATGCATAATGAAGAAGGAGAAAACATGGTCGCATTTTTGAGGGGAAATTTATTTTACAAAATCCAAGACCAAGAACAGATATTTCATCTTGAAAGGCAAGTTATAATAATAACAATAGAATAGAGAACACCAGGCTGAATAGGTGTACAGTATGCTAACGTAACACATTGATAGTTATTAAGCATAAACAATGAACTGAAAAGGAGTCTGGAATATTAACGTAACATATTAATTCATATATAAGTCGCACCTGATTATAACTCGCAGGACCAGCCAAACTATGAGACAAAAGTGCGACTTATAGTCCGGAAAATATGGTAGGTGTACAGTAAAGAATACAGAGGAAGCTGAGGTAATTTTGTTAGTGTTGAAGTAACATCTTGGAGCCCACTTCTTGCATAGTTACATGTGTTTATTCGAAGCTTATGGCATAAAAAAGGTTGGAGACCCCTTTAGTACTCTATACAGGGAATAGTGTGGACATTCGGATACAGCCAATGTGTTTTAGCCTAATGTATTTAAAAGTGTGTAAAACTGTGCAATTAGTTACTTATTTTGCTTTATATCTAGTTGTTCATTGCTCTAAACATTTTTTGTCTGTCATTGCTGCATTCAGGTGGACAATGGCAACTTTTCCCAACCAGGGGAACAGGGACGCCTGGAGGTACAGCAGAGCTTAGCAGGAAAGACTTGGAATCACTTCAGGTAAGAACATGAGATAAAACTCGTATTCTGACTGATAAATGACAACCCGAGTACCATCAGCACGGTTTGTTTATCCTATTATGTCATGTCATGTGTTGTTGTACGTAATGTGCCTCATGTCTGAATGATACAAGTCACTTCTGTTTCTTTTATTCATGAAGAAAGAGTGGCGCGTGACACTCTCTTGGTGGTGCTCTCTCATCTGAATGGATTTCTCCTCTGTGAGATCAATAAAGTATATACTATTCTATTCTACAATGTTCGAAGAAAAGCGATTTTAAAACATAAGATGGAGAGATGGAGAGTTTGAGAGTATTGGTAAAACTGATAAATAGGAGTTTTAGTCATTCTCTTTCAAACTAATCAACAAAACCTTCGAGGCACTATTAATGAAAGGCCCAAGGGGTAAACGAGATAAAAAGGTTGGGAACCACTGAACTATTAAAGCAGGAGTGTCCAACCTTTTTTACCTTGTGAGCTACTTTAATGTAACAAAAATGGTGGAGAGCTTCGAAGAAACAGTGACTATGGGAGTTCACCTGCAGCCAAGGCAATAATTCGACGCAGTATATTAAAACAACTGTAGTTTCCGCTTTTTACTGTACTAAATGTTTGAAGAGTGGGTTCAACATGTTCAGAACAAAAAGAAAATGATTCTAAAACGTGACTTATTATAGGAACTTGCAGAAATGTAGAAAGTCTTTCGCGAGCTACTTGGAAACGGCTGGCGAGCTACCGTTGGAGATCCCTGTATTAAAAAGGCACACTAAAACTGGTCTGGATGCGGGGAACGGATTTCAGGGAGAGGCTTGTTTAGTCAATAGAGAAGGCCTTTTAAAAGAAATCCACCGCTCATCGTTACTGCATTATTTGGTGACCGGTTTGTGTCATGTTGCAACCTATGCCTCACTCGTCGTCGCTCTGGTTGAGATGACGCAAGAGCAGTCTAAAAACGGGCTGCAGATTTTTACTCATCCAGTTGTGAAGTAATTTGAACACATGGGAAAACTGTCACGAAACGGCTCGAAAATAAGTGAGAGAAATCATAGCAAAACCCTCAGATTCTTAAGTCCAATAATCACAAACGGCTTTCTTATACAACTGAAAACATGATGGATATAGGGTGACCATCTGTCCCTCTTTTTGTTTTTGAAGTGATGAGTATTCAAAGCAATTGACTAACTGTACATCCATTATGCCAATGCACTTAGGAAATGATAAACAAGTACATGTCCAAAGAGGAGTGGGAACTAAATGGGAGTCCTTAATGGAAATATTTTGGAAACTGATGACATTGCTCGAAGTTTGTTGAAAATACAAAATGTGTGGTCCAAAACACATTCAGCTGCATTCGAGGCATAAAATTGGCATTACATTTGACTTCCACTTCGGGGAGACCCTGATTTCAACTCCTGACAGAACTACAATATTGGGTATCACACTTTCTTGGGATATTTGTTGACGTATATTGTGTATTTTGGGTGTAAAACGGCGAAATGAGAGATGGTTTTGTTTTCTCAATTTTCCAAGTCTGTTCCGCCCAGTCCCACCACATCTCACAGCATGCCCCACTTTTACTACTTTCCCTCTATTTTATATTAAATTCATCAATGAAACAAGTATATTTTTTCTCAATTTAAGTGTAAGTCTGATCTTAGGTGAAATAATGCTTGCTCCGTTGGCAATTGTATTTCAAAAAGGTCCAGAGCCACTGGAATAAACAGAAATTGTCTTATTTCAAGCACTTTTTAAGACATTTATGTTATTTATCTTATCATTTTTTGTAGTGTAGTACATTCTTACACATGGAAAATACTTTATAGATCCCCCCTCATATATGTTAGGTCATATATGATGCACAACACTGGCATTTGTAGAAAGTAGTGCTTAACTTTGGGCCACGATTAGGAGGTTTGGCCCCTGGTCCAACTTGCCTACCCCTGCCCTAGATGAATACAAGTTTATTACAGTGTGTTTTGTACTCACTGGTGTGCCTCGGCGATGGCAGGACTCTCCGCGCTGGAGGGGCAGGCGGCGGCGTCTCTGGCTGCTGTTGTATTTGTTGAATGTCGTCTTGACTCTGGGAAGTCCTGATTCGCGGCGGGACCTGTGGCGTTTCGTCCTTCTGCGCGTCATGGGAGGCTTCGGGCGACGCTGGGAGGCTGTCGGACAGAAGCGGAGAAGAGGGTAAGTCATCGGCGGGCCCGGGATCGTCCTCGGCCTCCAGCGAGTTCGAGCGAGAGAAGACCCAGAGCAGGCGGCTGATTTTATACATCCTCGAAGCCTAATGTCTCCGTAGCGGTAACATCGCTGCCGAACACCGTGTCCGACCAGCTGCAGCACTGCTCTCTTCCTGATCGCTGGGTTTGCTGTCAATACCTGGGTGTTATGAGCTGCATGTTTAAACCTGCCCGCCTCCTGGAAACTCTAAATAAAGCAATGCAACCCCTGCATACCTCTGGGATCTCTCTGTGAGCACATGTACACAAACTATGCTAGCACATTAGCTTCAAAATCTGGGGAACTCTTCAAGATTTCAGACCCGTTTTTGAATATGTCTTCGGAAATCCTTTTTTATGAAGCCGTCTAATATTAAATCCATATTCATGTATTTTCTATTGATAAAAGTGTTAACTAATAATCACCAAACAATATTACAATTTTTAAATGTAAATAAAAGGAAACTGGAGAACAGGACTGCACCTTTCCTGTTACGTCTGTGTGAGCCTCTGCAACAGCATAAGGCTGTGTTTTTAAGTATTTTGTCAGGTGTCAATGATATCACCAAATCTCTTTTATATTGTGATATCACTTTTTGCCCATATGGCCCTGCCCTGGTACCGGTGTTGTTGAAGTAGGGCTGGGCGATATGATGATAAAAATCTAATCGTTATCTGATCTCCATGAAGATCTGCTTTTTTTTGGGAACATCATCATATCGTGATTCAGTGGTTTTAAAACCAGCTTTGACCTCAAATACTTTCTCTCCACTCACTGCTTCTACTGTCAGGGCTAAACCAGAAGAAACCAGGATAAAACCAGGTCTAAAATCAGACAATATCACGGACTGAATCTGGATTAAACCAGGACTAAACCGGACTAAAGAAGAGACTGAAATCAAGGTCTAAACAGGACCAAACTAAAAAGGACTAAACCAGGGACAGAATGAACCGATTACCCTGGACTAAACCAGGACTAAACCCAGGACTAAACCCAGGACTAAACCACGACTTAACCCAGGACTAAACCACGACTTAACCCAGGACTAAACCCAAGGACTCAATCAGAATTAAACCAAGAGAAAACTGGGTCTAAATCGGGTCTAAACCTGCACAATATCACAGATTGAATCGGGACCAAACCAGGAGGGAAGCATGTCAAAACTCTGTAAGGACTGAAACTCAGACTAAACAGGTCTTAACCAAGACTAAACCACTACAATACCAGGTGTAAACCAGGTATAAACCCAAGAAGAAGCAGATGGCTTTAGTCGCCTTTAAAAGACATTATACGCATTAATTGTAAGAAAATCAAAATCGTGATTTAAACTAAAGGAAATCGTGATTTGGTTTTTTGGCCATATCCCCCAGCCCTCTGTTCAAATACGGGTTTTTATTTCTTCAATGTTCAGATTTTTTTGATCCAGTACGCTGACTTAGGACCGAGATGTGTGTGCTTTTCCACCACTGCATAAAAATATGAATAATAACTGTACCCAGTCCTTATTGTTCCTGAAACAGAAAGGTAAAGGTCAAAGCAGGAGCCAGCATGTTACTTCTAACAGGTTTGTTGGGGATTTCAGGCAGATTAAAATCATCAGGCGTTTCTGTTATTACATGCTGAGAAATCAGAATTAGAATCCGAATCGTCTTTTTGTCAAAGAGAGGATTCACAGACTAGGACTTTTCTTCTGTGTACTCGTGCAACATGAAATATGAACTTGTAATGAGTAAGATAGATAAGATACGGGCACTGCTTTTCAAATTCCAAGTATATTTGCTGAACACCATCACAACCTTTTCCTTCTATTATGATGCCAGAAATCCATCCACGTCTCAAAGATGTCTTTTAAACTAGAGTTAAACATGTCATTTTCATGAGCAATTACTGATGAGAGCCACCCTGCTGTGTTAAGGCTATTAATCACAGCTACCGTAAAAATGTGACCGGACAGCTGCCGGGAAATTCATGTATGGCCACACAGAACCTATCCCTGCCACTATTGTGAAAGTTCCTCTTCAGCGATCTGCTGCTGGTGTGCATTTTGTTTATCTATTATCTGTTACGAAAATGTCCAATGAAAACCTACATCTTCTGAAATGTTTGTGATGTTTATGTTACACATTTCTCTCAAGTCTTTCATCTGCAGTTATTTAAGATTAACAAAATCTTTATTTCAAGGCGAGACGCTGCAGGTGAATAGGGGGAAAAAAATATAAAATATAGTTGTTTTTTTCAGTTTACGTTTTCATGTAAAAATAAAGCATTAAATGGCCAAAATTGCCTATATTTTTGGCGACAAAATCTAAATAATGGATAGAGCCAGGTTTATATGTATGGTTTTATTTTGTTGATGTATTAGTTAGACGGATTAGTTCAGACGGTATTTTAGATATATTGTTTAGTTTAGGTTAGGAATTAAATATTAAAAAATCCCTCAGAACAAACCTTCACATTAGTATTAGACTAAAACGTTTGGAGTCTGTAGGAGCTACTAAAGTGTGAGAGAAATGCATTTTGAGAAAACAGTCATTGAAGTTACAATTTCCCATATAGTTCTATGGAGAAACGTTGAATCTCCTTATTGCAAAGACTAGGTTTTTATTTGTGTCCAGGTGAAAGTTTGTACATATTAATTGCAAAATGTTTCAAAACTTGAACATTTTGACTGCAGTGTCTCTGTAACAGGGATGCACCGACCCAGCTTTTTAGCTTCCGATAACGCCCCACTATTTGAGAAACACTGCATTAAATAGACAATTTCCAACAAACAGAGATTTAATCATTAACCTCTTAAGCCCTAGGCCTTTTTCTCCAAAAATCATGTCTTTACATCATAGGTGAACATGGCTAATCTTGGTGTCCACACATTTGGTAGAGCTTTGAGATGACGATGGAAGTGAAATAAAAATAAATTATGTTTATGACAATATGGGTTTGAATGAATTTACACCTGAAAAAAACACACACATTTTCCCACAAAAAGGCCTTTTTCCTCCCTGTGATGTAGGAAATAACAACAGAAATGGATAGTCCCACATCAGCTGTCACTAATTTACAACTTTGGAATATTTTGCTGCGTAAAACACATATGTTAGTAACCGAAAGTCCCCATTTTGAGGACTCTCGGTCTTTAGAGGTTAATGTATTATTAATATGTGTATCAGTGATTCTGTAACAGTATTTCTCAAACTA